>JAVJIF010011224.1:0-126351 GCA_038442645.1 Agave tequilana | reverse complement strand
TTTTCCACACTTGAGCTTATCTTCTATCCTATTCTATTTAGGATCTTTGTTTGTAGAAAAAGGAAAGAGGTTTGTGGTTGAGACATACCACTTGTTGTAAACCTTGATTTCTTACGTTGCTCCTCTTTGGTAGAGGATGAGGTTGTTGTATTGGGTTGGTGTTTGCTCCCTCTTCGGTAGAGGTTGAGGCTTGTGGTTTGCTCCCTCTAGTGAGAGGTGGAGCTTGGTTTGTAAACCCTCTTCGGTAGAGGTGTTGGTTGTTGTTGTTTGGCTACGGGCCTACCCCTCGGTTGTGAGGCGGTGTTTGAGAGAGGAGTTCGGTACTCCTATTGTTGTAACAAATCCTCCTCGGTGGAGGTTCCCTCGGTGGGAGATAGTGGATTGGAAATCCTTCACGGTGGTGAAGGCGGGATGTAGAGCTAGGGGCTCGAACCTCGAAACATATCTTGTTGTTAGCGTTTGATCCATTGTCTCTCTAACCCTCTCTCTCTTTTTACTTGTGCATAGCATTATTCATATTGTCATATCATTCATATCATATTGCTTGTGTTGCCTTGCATCTTTCATTTTGTTGTATATCCATTATATGCTTGGCTTGTTTGTGTGTGTGCCTCACTTATACTTAACCACAAGAGCTTCATATAGCACCTCAACCCATATTTAGGGGAATCAAGAGGAGTTAGTCCAGAGCCCTTCACGGGAAATTCGGCTACACTTGTTGTTTGTATTAAGTGTGTTGCAATTATTGTTTTAAGCTTCCGCATTTAGCGCACTTAGTTTCTAGATTAGCACTTACACCTATTCACCCCCCTCTAGGTGTTTTTCAATTGGTATCAGAGCCTACGCTCCTGATATTAGGTTTAACCACCTAGGAGTGAGATCCTTGTTTGCTAATCTATTGTTTGCATTTGCTTGCTTGCACACTCATATAGTTTACATCCATGGACTTCATGACCCCACCAATGTTTGACCCTTCCAATATTCTTGTTTGGAAGACTAGGATGTCCATTTACCTACAAACCCTAGGTTATAAGGTTCATCTTGCCATTTCCAAGGAATCCTACCTTAGTGATAGCAAGCATATAGGGGCCAATGCACAAGCCCTTGAGGCCATTAGAAGCACATTAAATAAAGAATATCTTATGCTTGCTTCTAACTTTGATTCCGCATTTGCAGTGTGGAATATGTTGACAACCACCACCACCTCCGAGCTTCAAATGCCAATCCAACAAGAAGAGGAATCTAGCGGAGACTCCGAGTCACAATGCTACATGGTCCAAGGGAATGACTCCCTTAAGGTACAATCGGAATCTCAACTAGATAGTTTTGATGCTAGTTCTTCATGTGATGAGAATATTGATGCCCATGCTTTAAATTAAGAACTATCTAATGTGTGTGAAAAATTGTTTGAAAATATAAGATGTTGAAAAAGAAAAGTCTAGGAATTGAAAAAGAAAATAAAAGTTTGCATTCTAGACTTGACAAGGTTTTGCAAGAGAAGGTTGAGGTTTATAATGAAGGGATTCATTGAGATCTCAATTAGACCTTGCACTAAAGAAAATGAATTTTTAAAATCTAAAAATGATTGCCATGTTATTTTAAAGAAAAATGAAAACTTGTCCTCAAAAGTTAGTTTTATTTTAAAAGAAAATGAATCCTTGAAAATGAAAATAATTTCTATTTCAAATGATTTAAATGTTTGTTTGAAGAAGAATGATTGTTTGCAAAATAAGATTGATGCTCATGTTTGCCATGCTAGTGTAGTATCACACACTTCACCTATTGCATGCCACACTTCTTCTTTAATTAACAATGATATATCTTTGCTTAAGAAGAGTGTAGATTGTTTGGGCTCCACTTTGAGCCAATGTGTTGTTGGGCATACACGTATGGAATCTTTGTTTCGAAAGAAACAAGTTCCATCTTTTCATGCACACCCTCCACGGCATACACATGCTCCTCACGGACACCATCACACTTTGTATGCTCATGTGTACACTTGTACACATTGTGGACGCAAGGGCCACCTTGCTAAATTTTGTTTTGATCGTATACATGATTGTAATTTAGCAAATAAATTGTTTGGGTTAGAGAAGGTACTAACCCCCATGGACCCAAGAAGTTATGGGTACCAAAGACCACCCCTATTGTTTATGATGTATGTGTGGGCTCTCACATGACGTGAGAGTAGCGGTACCTTAGAGTGGATGCGTTCCGTGCTTAAAGGAAACTATTTGGATGCATCACTTTCAAGGGAAGTTTGGTGGGAGGACCACCTTACTTTGGAGACAAGGAGAGTTGTCTTCTAGGTTTTGTAACGATTCCTAACTCCTTATTTATGTTTAAATGCTTTCATATTCATTGTTTATAGCATATTTTATTGTTTGTAGATTATTATGAATGCCATGATTATTAGATCCTTGACATGCATGAATAGCCTTTTTGAGACACCCATGTTTAATATGGACCATTATTTTAGTGTTCTCATCTTTGTTTAGCTATCATGTTTATCATAGGTTTAATAACATGTGGATTTTACATAATAATCGTGTTTTTAATACAAGTATATACCTACTCTAATGATTTATATTTTGTTTTTATGCTTCATGATTTGATTACATGTTTAGATGTTAGTTTTCATTAAAACTAGGATATATATTTGTACATATAGTGGGCCACAAATAAATCTATATATGTTTGAGCTTGAATGCTTATTTGAACCCATTAGATGTGTTAGTATAGTTTAGTTTTGATGATCCATGCATTTTAAACTTGTATTCCTATTCTTGAGTTTGTTTTTATGTGTATGAGTTTTCATTTCATGTATATGTTTATTTTGCCAACTTTAAGATATACATGTATACCCTTGAGTCATTTGCTTTTCATGCAAATCTTTATTATGGACTCAAATTGTGGTTAGGGATATGTATGTATACTTCTTGCGTTGACAATCATACATATACCTTGAAATGAATTTTGTTTTAATGAAATCTAGTTTTTCATGTTTTCATGTTTGATGTTTGACTTCATGTATATGTCTACCTTATTCAAACCATTAATTATACATATACATCCTTTTTGAGCCACGTGCCTTAATGCATATATCTTTGTGGACTCGTTGTTTTTGGATATGTATGTATACTTTTGTTTGTATAGGACATACATATACCTTGAAGACTAAATAGTTTTGTTTTCATGTTTTCGTGTTTCAAGGAATATTGAGCTAAATTGTATATTTTCATGATCATGTTCTTCACATTGTATTTGTACACTCACATTTCTTATTTACTCATGTTTTGTCTTCATGAGTCATATTTATGCTTCATTGACTTGAGTGTTGACTATCATGTGGATTTCATGTTTTATGAAAACTATTTTGTTTTATTCCTTGCTTGAAGGATTTCGTACTAGTTAACAAAACTTTTCATTTTAACTAGTTCGTATTCTTCGTTTTGATATGAGTTATACCATGCTTATTTTGTTGTTCCAATTGGTATCATTGAACTCTTTCAATTGGTATCAATTTTGTTCTTATTGTATACTCATATGTTTTTATGTATGTATGCGTTCAAATTCTGATGGTATCAATGTCAATTGGTATCTAATTTTCATACATATATATTTGTTTATGCTAAGCTTGAAAACCTTAATGATTATCCTATTTCAATTGATTATTTTAAATTGGTATCAAGCCTACGCATTGTTTTAGTTTGTATTTCATAAAGGGGGAGAAAATTTGACTTTCATATTTCAATTAGTATTTGATTTCCACTCCCACACTTTATGATTGGAAATTTGATGTTTATTTTAAGCATATGATATCACAATCAAAATTGTTTATATGGCTTAAAAAGAAAATACTATCTTTTGATATCAAGATGTTTATTTGAATATGTTTTAAAATTGGTATCTCAAAATTTTGTTTTAAAAATAAATACAAAAGTTTTGATTTATATTGACTATATGCAAGGAGAGCTTAACATCTCTTCTACATATAGATTCATGTTGAGTATATCTTGTATTAAGGAGCTTGACATCTCTTCTTTATGTGATACACGTGTGTATGGGGAGCTTCACATCTCCGATTATGCATTACATAATATGTGTTATGTGAATTGGGGCTTGTCATCCCTTCTTCATGTAATGCATATGTGTAGGGAAGTTAACTTAGCGTCTTCCTCTTCATGAATGTATATAGCATATACCATTTGTTGATTGACCTATGTTTACTTTCAATTGGTATCAAGATGCTTCATTGACATATTTTCAATTGATATCTTAATTGATTGTCACCCCTATTTGGTTTTGTTTTTGTGTTAGACAAAAGGGGGGAGAAAAATTTATTGATTTGGTTTTGCTTTTACCCTTTATTGATGATTGTTTCTTTGTATTAAAAAGGGGAGAAAGATTTTGTTTTGTTTTGGTTTTTACCCCTTTGTTGATGATTGACAAAAAGGGGGAGAAAGATTTTGAGTTTGTTTGAGTTTTATATGCATATTCATGTTTTTGCATATATTAAGTTTAATTAAGTTTAATTTTAATTTGTATCTAGAGCATGTTTTGTTTTTTGAACATTTCATTGGTATCTAGAGCCTTTTTATTGTTTATGCATGATTATGCATTGTCATTCATTGCATATTTATTGCTTATTTGTTTATGCATGAGTTAAGGGGGCTTCTTTGAAGCTTAACTTTAATCCATGCATATATAACTCCATGAGTTTTGTCATCATCAAAAAGGGGAGATTGTTGGCCAGGAGGCCTTCCTCTCTAGTTTTGATGATGATTAACTCATGTAGTTATGTTTATTAATAATCTTGTGATTTTAGTTTCAGATCTTGTAACAAGATATTAGTTGGTGATTGCTTCAAAAAGGAGTTGGAAGCCTTCACTTGGTGATTCCGGTGCCCGAGCATCAAGATCATACCTTTGCACTCGGTGGATCACGTTTGGGATCGAGTCGGCTTGAAGATGAAGATCATCAAGAAGACTTAGGTATCCTAGTTTAGGTTTGTGTTTTTAGATCCATGTGTAAAGATAAGTATAGTTGATATGCTCAAGTTAACAACACACACGTTTTATGGTTTTTCGGTTTTAGTTTAACCGATATTGTTTTCATGAATAGATTGATCAAAACAAGTTTAAATGGTTTATATGTATAGTAGATGTATTCTTTCTATACATGCATGCTTAAACTTCCTATACAACTTATTTTGACTTTCCTATTCATGTATTGAAAAATTCAAGTTTGATATAATACAAGTTTTGGTTTTTGGAAAAATGATAAAAACACAAAATAGTTCAATTGCTTGATATTTGAGTTGAAATTTTTATCAATGTTTATATATCAATGCAAAATGATAAAACTATTTTTGGGTATTTTACAAGACTTAAAAGAATTTTTAGAAATATTTTAACTTATGTTTTTCTGCCCAGAACAGTGGCTGACAGGCCAGGTCGGCCGATCGCACGGGTCGACCGCACCAAAGGCCGGTCGACCCTTGCGGTCGACCGACGTGCACAAGCTTGTGCACGTTTGGCAGCCACAGGGACAGTCGGCCGGGCGGCCGACCGGACCAGAGAGCTCTGCTCTCTGTTTCTGGCGGTCGGCCGGACGGTCGATCGAGATGGCCCAACGGTCATAATTATGACCGTTGGCGGTCGGCGGCCGGTCGACCGCTAGCCTGTCAGGCTGCCAGATCAGCCTAACGGCTAGTTTCTGTTTTGGCCTATATAAACCCCATTTCTTTGGGATTTTGAAAAAGTTTTGCTGAGCTAATTTTTCCCCATTCTCTGGTTTTAAAAAGAGTTTAAAGAGCAAAAAGATTCATCTTCTTTGTTTTTAAGTGTTTTGTTATTTTCAAAGAAAATAGGTTTTTTTGGAATTGGTTTATTGTTCTTCAATTCAATATCTATTTGGTATTTTCCTAAGAGTTTTTCTTTGATCAAAACACTTGTTTTCCACACTTGAGCTTATCTTCTATCCTATTCAATTTAGGATCTTTGTTTGTGGAAAAAGGAAAGAGGTTTGTGGTTGAGACATATCACTTGTTGTAAACCCTTGATTTCTTGTGTTGCCCCTCTTTGGTAGAGGTTGAGGTTGTTGTATTGGGTTGGTGTTTGCTCCCTCTTCGGTAGAGGTTGAGGCTTGTGGTTTGCTCCCTCTAGTGAGAGGTGGAGCTTGGTTTGTAAACCCTCTTCGGTAGAGGTGTTGGTTGTTGTTGTTTGGTTACGGGCCTACCCCTCGGTTGTGAGGCGGTGTTTGAGAGAGGAGTTCGGTACTCCTATTGTTGTAACAAATCCTCCTCGGTGGAGGTTCCCTCGGTGGGAGATAGTGGATTGGAAATCCTTCACGGTGGTGAAGGCGGGATGTAGAGCTAGGGGCTCGAACCTCGAAACATATCTTGTTGTTAGCGTTTGATCCATTGTCTCTCTAACCCTCTCTCTCTCTTTTACTTGTGCATAGCATTATTCATATTGTCATATCATTCATATCATATTGCTTGTGTTGCCTTGCATCTTTCATTTTGTTGTATATCCATTATATGCTTGGCTTGCTTGTGTGTGTGCCTCACTTATACTTAACCACAAGAGCTTCATATAGCACCTCAACCCATATTTAGGGGAATCAAGAGGAGTTAGTCCAGAGCCCTTCACGGGGAATTCGGCTACACTTGTTGGTTGTATTAAGTGTGTGCAATTATTGTTTTAAGCTTCCGCATTTAGCGCACTTAGTTTCTAGATTAGTACTTACACCTATTCACCCCCCTCTAGGTGTTTTTCAGATGCTGAAGTGTGATTGTGTTGACTAGGATTAGGTGGTGTTGACACTTGTTTATCAACTTTCTTTCCCGACCACAATGTATGAACAGCATTACATTGATTCAGTGATTGATCCTCAACCAAATGAGCTTGTTGTGAATTCCTAGGATTCATAATTGGTTGACTGGGCAAGTACCCTTTTGCCTCTCATGTTGTGGGTTGGCTAACTGGCTCATTTGACCCTCTAGCCTCTGTATTGTTTGCATGAGGGAATCTTGGTTCTTCATGTACCTTTCCATGTTTCTCTCAAAATCAGTCATTCTCCTTTCAAGTTGAGGATTCTGGAAGGAGGATTGTGGAGCTTGGTTGGGAAAGTTCAGTTGATAGTTTGGAAAGTTTGGTGGATGGTTGGGAGAATTATTATGAAAATTGGAGAAGTTAGGTTGATGATTGGAAGATTTATTGGAATGATGGAAGTGATTTGCATGGTTTGACCGTGTGTGGTCATTATTTTGATGGCTCCATGAGAAATTGGGGTGATTTCTCCAGCCAGGATTGTACGTTGGAGCGTAAGGATCATTGTTCGGCCTTGAGAAGACGCATTCATCGGTTCAGGAAAATGTTGGTGAGCTTGAAATACAGGACACTCCTCAAACACATGATTTATGGCCTGACAGTAAGTACAACCCGGGGTTGGAAATTGGTTCGGGCTGACTTGATTGACTAGACTTGGTTCTTTCGTTTCTAGAGCTTCCAGTCTTCTAGCCAAGTTAGCTAACATAGCCTCATCAGCGATGGACGATTCGATAGAATGGAGACCTCCTTTTGAAGAGATGGAGTTAGGATTCCTAGAGGTCTCACTAGCAGATTCCCATTGGATGGTCTTCTCAGCTAGATTTTCATACAAATCCCATCCTTCATTTTCATCTTTCTGCAAGAAACCCCCTTGGCACATACTTTCTAAGAGGGTTTTGGTGGAATAGTCTAAACCGTCATAAAGAATTTAGCATTGTCGCCATTTCTCTATTCCATGATGTGGACATTGGACAAGGAGGTCTTTAAAGCGTTCAAAGTACCTCCAGAACGGTTCACTAGGTTCTTGCTTAAATTGCATGATCGTCTTCCTAATGAGAGCGGTTTTATGGATTGGATAGAATTTCTTCAAGAAGACCTTGATGAAACCATCCCAGGATGTGATAGAGCCGGCCGCTAAGCTGTAGAGCCATTTCTTGGCTAGGTCCTTAAGAGAAAATGGGACAAATCTCAACCTAATAGCATCATCTGCAAGATGTGGGATTTTCATCATTAAGCATACTTCTTCAAATTCTCTTATGAAGAAATAAGCATCTTCGGACTCTAAGCCATGGAATTTAGGGAGTGTGTTGATGAACTGTGGCTTAAGCTCAAAGTTGTGTTCACCAACCGATGGAAGTTGGATGCAGGATGGAAGTGATGTTCTAATGGGATAAAACCTATCCTGTAAAGATGTCGGTCGATCCATAACCGAATCTGGTCTTGTTTCGAACTTGGGTGGTGATGTGTTTCTAGTTAACCTAGATGAATTAGGGTCTCTCGACCACACTTGCATACACAAACACAATCACAATCACAACAAGTTCAAACATTAGTCAACAAGAGTAATCAACCAAGCCTAGTCTAAGATAACTCGACCTAGACAACTCCTAACTGGCTGATTGTCCACAGGAGGTAGAATGTAGACTTTGACCACAAACTAATCAGCCAGGTCAGGGCAAGATTGGTGGGAGGTTATCCGTCAAAGACGTTCCTTAATTAAGTAACCACCAATCTTCGGGCTTTCGGCCCTCAATCCCTTCCTAGACACTGATTTGGTAGGAGTCAATTTCCAACACCTTCCACTTTAGGATAATCTCCTAGTGAGTTCGAGATGTCCCTAAGGCCAACGTCTATCAGATTTTACTTAGGCTTAGGTTTGTGAGTGCTTGGAGTCTGATTCTTGGGCCAAGGAAGGGTGATTAAATCCCCACCTTATCTTGTTATTGGGTGTTGCCCTTAAAATCAATTTGTGCAAGTGTACAAGATAAACAAGATTCACTCAAAGCGATATAAATCAACCAAGAAATGAGTCCTATTCTGAATGCAATGCGTACGTACCTTGCTCCAGCACTCTTCAACAGTAAAGTAAATGAATTGAAAAGACTCGTGCCTAAAATGCAAACGTCTAATCAATTTTTTAACTTTTCAACAAGTTTTTACTGTTGGCTTAAAACAGGGATGATGGATAGCAGAAATAGCACAAATATGACATATAAAAACTTAAATTTTTTCGAGCAATATCTCCTGCAAAAAAGAGTTTTTAGTAGTCCAATGAATTTTTTCAGATTTTGCAACGCAATTTCTTGAAATTCTGTTTCCTACTTTCGAGAGTAGGGGCACAGAATTTTCAAGTCTTCTCTTGCAAAGCTTGAATGCTAGATCTTGATCTTCAAGTCCCTGAAACAATACACAAAACTTGTTAGAAAACAAATACACCGTTCCCTCCCCGGCAACGGCGCCAAAAATTTATTGCTAAAAGAAAGAACAATCAAAGAGTTTAAGAGATTACCGTGTAGCTTGTGGCTAACGGGTCGTGTCCACGAGGAGGAATGTGATGGAAGCTTTTTGGTGAATCGTTTAAAAACAAGGAATTGTGTTCGTTTTTTTTATGAAAAAGAGAATGGAAAGAAAGAGATGATTAAAAGAGAAATTGTAACTTTTAGGAAAGGTTTTGGAGAAGGTGATTTAGAAAGCTTGAGAATTATTTTGTTGTTTTATAATAAGAAAGCAAATCTGGGCTCACTATCTCACTACTCAATTGTTCATTCTTCTCTTAAAATGTTAGTGCCCCAAGTGATCATTTGCAAAACTTAAAGTTTATTTTTAGAAAGTTTGAAGCAAAGCACATAAGATGGTTAGAAGAGTTTAGTCTTTTCTTCAAGAAATCGTTAGAATTGAATATTAAATCATCAAGCGCGAAGAAGCAAGAATGAAGTAAAAGCAATTCAAGAGATGTTCTTGAAAGAAGTGAGAGTTTAACAATCCAAACCCATCCTCATGTGCCTTCAAGAACACTTTCAAAAAGAAAGGCTTTTAAGTAAGGCATTCATATAAGTCATCGGGTCTTTTTTTTTTAAAAACAGGAGAGAAGAAGAGCAAAAGAGAGTTACAATAGCGAGCCCAGAAAACCATTTAGTTATCCATAGAAAACAACGAAGAAAGCATAAACATAATGCAAATCATACCGTACTGCAAGTAGAAGAAAACGCGGCTCGACTCTTGTATTGATGTCACTTCAATCTTCAAGTACAAGCACTCAGTTCCTCTCTCTCACAAGTTTTGATACTGGACTACAAAGTAAAAATAAGATTACAACTTGTGTGCTAGCTAACAAAGAGCCTAAATCCTAAGAAAATAAACACAAATTCTAATCCTAGTCTTCGTTCCATTTTCTTTGCTGAAACCCATATTTATAGCCAAAACCCAAACGAGGAGGATCCGGGAAGATTGGGGGAGCAAACGCTCCCCCAACAACCACTAACAAGCCGCGAAAACATGGCTTGGGAAATGCGGCCCTGGTGTGGCCAAGTGGCCACACCAAAAGGGGGGAGATTACTGGTTTGGTGTGTAGCCCGTATCTTCTGCTGGTTTTCTTGTTTCTGCTCTAACCGTTGACGAAACAGCCTTTGATTGTGTGGCTTCAATCGCTCGATTCAGGGAGGATTCTTCTCAACCTCTTGATATGCCAAGATTTACCCCTGATTTCTTCATTTCGAATTTATTCTGAATTAATTCAGAATTTGGTGGGCTTTTGGGCTTGTTTCTCTTTTCTTTCTTTGAGCACTTGGGCCTACATTTAGCAAAGAAAAAGAAAACTTATTAATAGGATTTATTAGCTAAAAGCATGTAAGGTGACAAAGTAAATGCAACATATGTGACTAATCAGTGGTGGGTTGATCTGGTTGACACTGGCAGGCTCTTTTGTTGCCAGTGCCTCTATCCTTCTCATTAGGGTAGCAATCTTAGCCTTGGCAGCTATGGATGATTTTAGAGATAGGAGCCCTTCTCTTGAAGCTATAGATTATGAATTCCTAGATTTCTCCGAGGCTGGCTCCCATTGCAGGGTTTTCTCAACTAAATCCTCAAATAAATCCCAACCCTGATTCTCATCCTTCTGCAAGAACCCTCGCTGACACATGGTCTCTAAAAGGGTTTTCGTTTGATAGTCTAGACCATCGTAGAGAATCTGGCACTGACGCCATTTCTCCACGCCATGATGAGGGCACTGAGCTAGGAGATCTTTGAATCGCTCAAAGTATCTCCAAAATGGTTTGCTCGGTTCTTTCCTAAACTACATGATGTTCTTCCTAATGAGGGCAGTTTTGTGAATTGGTAGAATTTCTTCAAGAACGCCTTGACGAAATCATCCCAGGTCGTGACTGAATCTGCTGCCAAGCTGTACAACCATTTCTTAGCTAGGTCCTTTAGGGAAAAAGGGATGAAATGTAACCTAACGGCATCGTCTCCTAGCTGAGGTATACGCATCATGAGGCATACTTCTTCAAATTCCCTAACAAAGAAGTATGCGTCCTCTGATTCTAAACCATGAAATTTGGGAAGAGTGTTAATGAATTGGGGCTTTAACTCAAAATTATTGCCGTTTGCTTCAGGAAGTTTTAAGCAAGATGGAAGTGAAGTTCTGATCGGGTAAAATCTATCCTGAAGTGACGCCATCCACCGGTTCTGGATGCAAGGGTAGAGAAGTATTCCTTGTTAATCTGGAAGTTGATGGATCTCTCACCCACTCTTGCATGCAGCATACCACAAACAACGCAAAAATAACAAACAATCGAAAAGAATGAAAAACAAACAAAAGAAAGAAAAACAACCACAAGCCTTAGTCTAAGGTACCTGGACCTAGACGACTCCCAACTGGTCGATTCTCCGGGGAAGGTTGTTGCAGGAACTCGACTATAAGCTAATCGGCCAGGAAAGGGCAAAGCTTGGGGGAGGTATCCGAGCAGAGCCACGGGCCTAATTACGCCAAACCACGGAGCTTTCGAGGCTTTGCCTCTCAATCCACTTTCCTTAGACACCGATTTTGCAGGAGTATAGTTCTTACAATTTTCAACCTCGGTTAATCTCTTAGTCAGTCCGAGATGTCCCTAGGGCCAACGTCTATTGATTTTTAGTTAAGGCTTGGGAAAATGTTAGTGTACTTGGAGATGGTTTTTGGGCTAAGGAAGGGTGATGAAATTCCCACCTTATCTTGTTTATTTGGGTTTTGCCCTTAAAGTCAATTGTGTAAGTGTACAGTTTATTCACAACAAGGTAACACTCAAAGCGGTAAATCACTTCAAAATGTTGGTCCTATTCTATATGAATGCACACGTACCTTTTCTCCAGCACTCTTCAACAGAAATTGAAATGAATTGAAATAGACACGTGCCCTATATGCAAAGGTCTAGTCCAAATTTCAATTAAGCAGCAAGTGGATTTCTGTTGAATTTATTACACATGCATAAGGTGAAGCATCCAAGGAAACTAAAAATTTAGAAAGCAATTTTTTTTTAGCGGCTTTCGGCGACCCTGCAAACGAGTAGGTTAGTACTTCAATCGGAAAAACTCATTTTTACACGAATTTTCCGACGGCAAATAAATCCTCGTGCAATGTCCTTGGCCACCTCTTTTGCTTCCCTTGAAAGTAAGCTCCTTGGTACTTCTCCTACACAAAAAGAACAATTTTTAGTATTGAACAATAAAGACGTTCCCTCCCCGGCAACGGCGCCAAAATTTGATCGACAAAAAGCAAGCACAAGAAAAGTAGAAAGGGAGTGGGTCGAAGTTACTGCTTTTGTGATTCTTCCGTAGTAGCGAAGTGGCTATACGGGTCGTATCCACAAGGAGGGAGAGCGATGGAAGCTTGTTGCGGCTTTAAAGTTCAAGAAGAAAGAAAGTTCTTGTTTCCAAATAAAGAATTGAAAAGTAAAAACAAGTTGTTTTTAAGAATTGTTGGAAAATGTTTTGGTGGTTTGTAAAAGTGATTTTTTTTCTTAGTTGTAAAAATGCATGGCTAACTTTCTACTAAGTGCACCCACTAATTTCTAACTTTTGGAAGATAGCCTCACAGTGGATCATCGGCGAACACAACCCTTTTGCATTGGAACTATTCATGTGGAAATCGAGTGAAAGTTCATCCTAAAACTTAGCCTCACACGGCAAAAACTCGGACATTCCCCTATCAAGATCCGATAGAAGGCGAGAATAAGGGAAGACTCGAGTGCACTATTGGTATCGGCAAAGTTAAAAGAAAAAGTCTCTAACTTACAATAACAAGTAAAGTACACAACTCATAGATCATCAAAACTCATTAAGCATGAAGTATAAGAAAGTAAATACTTGTAGGAAATTAGAGTTAGAACCCTCGTCTTAAGATGTCATAGCTCTTGTTCGCACAAGGCTTATTTGACACTATTGACTCATTTGGGTTATCAATCAAGTGTTAGAATTAGTGGGTTAGTAGTTAGTTAGCCATACTAATGAAAAGTTAGTTAGCCATAAAAGTAAAAGAAACAACAAAGGAAAAGAAGTGGAGAAAGGAAGTTACACTACAACAAAGTAAAAGAAAAGAAGTGAAGAAGAAGGAAGTTACACTACAACAAGAAAGTAAAAGTAAATGGCAAAGACAAGTAAATGGAAAGAAGGAAGAGAAGTAGTACTTGTATTAGCTTGTCACCCTTTCAATACAACACCTACACACTCTCTCTCTTTCACTCTAATGGCTAAAACTAAAACTAGAAGAAGAACAACAACAACAACTACAAACCTAAAAACAAGATTATAAAAACTTGCTAAGCTCTAGATCTGCTCAAACTGAAAACCCCAGGGGGGTATTTATAGGCACCAGCGAAAAGGGGGCCACGTGGGAAGCACGTGGCCTAAAGC
Source organism: Agave tequilana (assembly GCA_038442645.1). Lineage (NCBI taxonomy): Eukaryota > Viridiplantae > Streptophyta > Magnoliopsida > Asparagales > Asparagaceae > Agave > Agave tequilana. The sequence continues at coordinate 112,630 of JAVJIF010011224.1, read as the reverse complement.
GCAGGCGCGCGCGCCCAAAGGGCCACGGAAACGCGGCCAGGGCCGCGTTTCCGCGGCCTAGCCAGGGCGGCGCGCGCCTGGCTTCGGGCAGTGCGTCACCCAGATTGTCTTCTGTCCACCTGAGCTCCTGGATTTGCGATTTGATGCCCTGGGCTGACAAAATCTTCACTCTAAGGTCAATGACTAATTGGTAGGACTTTAATCACCAATTAAATGGTGATTTAGGTTTTCTTCTTCATTTGCACACCATGGACCTAGATTGAAGCAAGCAAAGCTTTATTAGCAAAATTTAACATTAAATAAATATGAGAATTTGATGATAATTATTCAAATTAGAGACTAATCAGATAACCATGGATTCATCGCAACTCCATCGTCCCCCTACTCTCCATCAAGTCATGAAGTATATTGACAAAGATGGAAAAGTTTAAACGTTGAACGCTGAGAGGCATCTGTTCAAGGGGGTAGAGAACTACTTTGCAGACTCCCTCCTGTATAGGATTATCTAGAGACAGACGAGAATCCCCAGCCATAGGAACTAGACTCTGGTAAAGAAGCCGATGTCGAGCCAGAGGCAGAAGAAATATGTATTTGGGAGCTGAACCCACTTGTAACGAACACTAATAAGCTCGATGTCAATAACACCACCAATGATGTACGCAAGTGGTATACTAATGAAGAATTAGATTTGGCTTATTTTTCTGTGGTGTCTTCTGATTTGTACCATCAAATACTAGTACCGATGCAGGTGATGACCCCTGGTCAGCAAAGATGCCCTGACATCATTGCATGTATCGGTGAGATCATCTCTCACAGTATATCAAGGTGTCAGTGATGCGCAAGGATCTTTTTTCGAGGTCCCAGCAAGATGCAAAGACCAAAAACTGATCCTTTTTGGAAAAGTCGAGTCCAAACCAATGACTTACGAAGACTCAGAAAGCGAGATTGAACATCCTCAGTTCTCTCATTACAAGTCAAATGTACTCAAGATGATAGAGAACATGGGTATGACCTAACAATCGGTCTTGGCTTGAATTTCAGTAAAGGAAGGAGAGCACTGCTTCGATCCATCATTCCAAAGGGAAAGCCCCCGATTATTATCATCGAACTCGAAGGGGTTGAGCTATGTGTCAACTCCAATCCCGTCAGCCTCTGAGTCTGAAGAGTCATTATACCATAATCACTCATCAGGCACATCATCAGGAGAGTCAGATGTCAGTGTTGGCAACATCTTCAAAGACCTTTCGGTAAATATGGTTTTAACAAGCTACCCTGAAGATGGAAATGAAGAAATGATCCAGGCAGATACAAGTCCTTAAATCTAACACCTAAATACTCTCTGGGATATTTACTTTGAACAACGCGAACCACCTACAGAGGATAAGATAACCCAGATTAATCTGAGAGATAAGGCTAATCCCAAGCCCATCTTCATAAGCGAAAGCCTATCACTCCCCGAGAAGGAAGATCTAATATCTCTTGTGCGAGAGTATATAGATGTTTCGCTTTGAACTATGAGGATATGCTTGGGCTTGATCCTTAGGTGGCTATGCATCACCTCAACATCAATCCAGATGCAAAGCTCGTTAAGCAACATCAACAACGGTTCCACCTGGAGATAATGGAAGCGATCTAGTCGAAAGTCAAAAAGCTTATAGACTCTAGTTTTATCAGGGAAGAATAACACCCTGATTAGGTAGCCAATATCATCCCCGTCACCAAGAAGAATGGGAAGATCCGGGTTTGCATTGATTTTTGTGATCTAAATGAGGCGTGTCTTAAAGATGAGTTCCCTCTTCCAATCATGGATGTCATGATAGACAACACATGTGGGTTTGAACCGATGTCTTTCATGGATGGATTCTCTGTGTACAATCAAATTAAAATGTACCCTGGTGATGAGAAGCATATATCTTTCAAGACACCCTTGGGTGTATTACTATACTATCATGCCCTTCGAATTGAAGAATACGGGGACGACATACCAGAGAGCTATGAATGCAATTTTCCACGAGCATATACGCAAGACAGTGGAATGCTACGTAGATGATATTGCAGTAAAAAGTCGTGCCAAAGGCAATCACATAGCAGATCTAAAACAGTATTCGATACCATGCAGGCACATCAATTGAAGATGAATCCCACCAAATCCTTCTTGGGGATAGCCAGCAGTAAATTCCTAGGGTTTGTCGTCACATCCAATGGGATCCACCTCGACTCTGAGAAAGTCCTCGCTATCCAGGAGATGCAACTGTTGGCCCAAAGGCCTTTCACTCTAGTTTTGATGATGATTAACTCATGTAGTTATGTGTACTAATTATCTTGTGATGTTTAAGTTTCAGATCATTAATCAAGATATTAGTTGGTGAAAGCTTCCACACATCTTTCACATGATGATTCAAGAGCCCGAGCGTCAAAGATCATATATAGCACTTGCTCGGTGGATCAAAGAGTTTTGGATCGAGTCGGCTTGGAGATTGCGCTCTACAAGAAGACATCGGTACCATAGTTTAGTTTTGGGTTTAGATCCTAATTGTAAAGATTAGAATAGTATGATATGCTCAAGTTCACAACACACACGTTTTATGTTTTGGTTTTCGGTTTTAGGTTTAACCGATCTTGGTTTACATGAATAGATTTTATATCAAAACAAGTTTATATGGTTTAATGTATATTAGATTTGTTCTATATACATGCATGCTTCAACTTCCTAGACAAACTTAGTTTTGACTTACTTATTCATGTGTTTTTTGTTTTGGTATTTCTAACAAAACATATTTTGGAATTAAGGACAAAAACTATGATATGTATGTGTTTCATGTATATTGGATTTCTATCCATATGCATCATGTTTCAAAATGTTTAAATATCATGTTTTTGTATTTGGAAGAGTTTTGGACAAAACGTATTTTCTATTCAAAATCCAAGTTTTAGAAAATACAGTTTTTGTTTTTGGTAAAAATGATAAGACAAAAAAATAGTTCATATTGATTGATATTTGACCTAAACTTTTAACCACATGTTTATATATCAATGCAAAATGACAAAACTATTTTTGTTGATTTTTAGGGGTGTTAAAAGAATTTTTAAACATGTTTCTAATACTGTTTTCTGTTCCAGCCTTCAACCAGTCGACTAGTCTTCTGACAAGTCGACTTGGCTTGATGTCGGTCGACCGATGTGCACAAATCTATGCACGTTTGGAGTCTTTGGGCCGGCCGACCGCTCGGGTCGACCGGGATGAGAGCAGAGCTCTCTGTTTGTTTGGGTCGACCGGGGCGGTCGACCGGTAGCAGCCAACGGGCAAAAATTGACCGTTGGACGGTCGACCGGACCCGTCGACCGGCAGTGTTATTTTGGCAAAATATGCTGCCAACGGCTAGTTTCCAGATTTGCCTATAAATACCCCATTTGTAAGAGTTTTTCTCTAAGATTTTTTGTGCAAATTTTTCCTTACTCTCTGGTGTTTTCACTGCAATCAAAAGAAGTTTTTGGACTTGAATTGAACAATCCTTTGGTGTTTTTGCTAGGGTTTGGAAATTCAAAGAAGAGAGTTTTTGGGAAAAGCTTTTGATTGAACTTCACCATCTTGATTTCTATTATTTCCCAAGGATTTTTCTTTGTGATTTTGATTTCCATTCCATTGGTTTTCTCCACACTTGAGCTAAAATCTACTATCTATTCTATAGGTTATTTGTGTGGGAGAAAGAGATTGTTTGTGGTTGTGTTGTTAGACCACCAAGTTAAAAACCCAATCTTTGTTTGGCTTTGTGCCTTGGGTTGTATCCCTCAAGTTGTGAGGTGATCCTTGTTTGCTTTGTGCTAATCCCTTAAGTTGTGAGGTTATTGTTTGTTGGATTGGAGCTTGCCTCAAGGAGGAGGTTGTGGTTGTAAAGAGAGGAGTTGGGTACTCCTTGTGAGAGTTCTTTGTGGACTTGCTAGTGGATTAGAAATTCTTCGTGTGTCAAAGGCGGGGATGTAGAGCTGGGTGCTCGAACCTCGAAACATATCTTGTTGTTTGCGCTTGATCCATTGACTCTCTCTCTATCTATCTCTTTTCTTTGTGCTTTGCATCTATTCATATTGTGCATTCATAATTGCTTGGCTTGGTTGTATGTGCATCATTTGTTGATCACACTTGAGTGTATTGCATTAAGTTTTTTAAATTCCGCATTTAGTACATAGATTAGCCATATCACCTATTCACCCCCCTCTAGGTGACTTTTCAATTGGTATCAGAGCTAGCGCTCCTGATATTTAGGTTTAACCACCTAGGAGTGAGATCTTGGTTTGCTAATCTTCATTTGCATTGTTCATTTGCACTCATTTAGTTTGCACTCATGGATAGCCCTCCTATGTTTGACCATATTAGACTTGATACTTGGAAGGCCAATATGAGTAGACATTTAAAAAGCCTAGGACATCTAGTTTATCAAGCCTCCACTATGGAATCATTTCCTAATAGTAGCAAGCATAAAAAGGCTAATGCACTAGCACTTAGAGCACTTAGAGCATCTCTTAGTGAACATCTTTTACCCGTGTTTGATCGATATGACTCGGCTTTTGCAGTTTGGAGCTTATTGACGTCTCCCGAGCTTCCAAGGATTATTAACAAGATGAGGAGATCTAAAAGAGAAAAGTCCGAAGAGCATTGCTTCATGGTCCAAGGGAATAACTCCCTTGAGGTACAATCGGACACTCAATTAGTTGATAGCTCTAGTTCCTATTGCTATGGATGTTTAGAAGTTCAATCTTTAAATTTAGAACTTGCTCAAAAGCTTGAAAATTTTGTAGAAAAACACAATCTTTTGAAAGAGGACAACCTTGTTTTGAAAAATGAATTAAAGGATTTGTGTTCTAGTTTTGAATTGGTTTTGCAAGAGAAGGAAGAGATCACTAGTGAACGTGACTCACTAAGATCTCAACTAGACCTTGCCCTTAAAGAAATTGAAGATTTAAAAGGCAAAAATGATTGTGATGATGTTGTGAAGCACAATGAGATTTTATATTCAAAATTGGATTTTACTTTTAAAGATAATCTTGTTTTGAAAAATAAAATTGATTCAATTTCAAAGAATTGGATTTGGTTTTAAGAAAAATGAATCTTTGAAAATAGAAATTGATTCTCATGTGTGCCATGCTAGTATAGCTTCCTCTTCTTCTTGCACACCTATTGCATGCTCCACTTTATTTTCCACTATTGAAAATGATATAAACATTTTGAAGAAAAGTGTAGATTGTTTGGGCTCCATTTTGAGCCAATGCACTTTGAATCATTCACGTTTGGAAACCTTGGTTCACAAGAAACAAGGTTCATCTTTGCATGCACACCCTACACGGCATACACATGCTTTCCACGGACACAACCATAACATGTATGCTCATGTGTACACATGTACACATTGTGGTCGAAAAGGCCATCTTGCTAGATTTTGTTATGATCGTATTTATCATGAAAATTTAGCAACTAATCTTGTTTGGATTAGAAAGGATACTACCCCCGTGGACCCAAAGGAAATGGGTACCAAAGACCACCTCTATACTTTTGATGTAGGTGGGAGCTCTCGCATCACGTGAGAGTATTGGTGCCTTGAGGTGGATGCGTTCTAAGCCTAAAGAGAACCATTTGGATGCTTCACTCTCAAGGAGATTTGGTGGAGAAGACCACCATTGGTTTGGAGAACTAGAGATGCACCTTCATCGGTTTTGGTATCATTCTCTAACTCCCATTTTATTTGCATGCTTTTCATGTTCATCTTTTCATAGCATGTCTTGTTTTACTGTTCATTATACTTATGTCATGTTGATTAGATTAGTGTTATACATGTTTAGTTACTTGAGACACCCATGTTTTATATGGATCTTATCTTTGTGTTCTCACCTTGTTTAGTACTATCATGTATGCCCTAGATCTAATGTACATGCATATACATAATGATCATATGGATGTTTATGATGTTTTGTTTTGATGACTCATGTTTTATTGTTTCATGATTAGTATGATATTTGCCATGTTTATTAGACCTATGCTTTACATGATTAGTTGTTGAGACACCCATGTTTAGTATGGACCCATATTTTGTGTTCTCTTTATGTTTTAGTATCATGTTAATCATAGATCTAATGCACATGTCTTTGTCATGCTAATCATATGGTTGACTATGACTTTTTATTTTAATAATTCATGTTTTGATTATTATGTTTATCTTGTTGGTTTATGATTCCCGTTTCATGCTTCATGTCTTGACTACTTGCTTGAATGATGGTTGTCATTAAGACTAGGATTTATACTTGTACAACGAGTGAGCTACAAATAGACCTTTATATATGTTTGTGCTTGAACGCTCATTTGTATTCATTTGATGTACTAGTATAGTCTAGTTTTGATGATTCTTGCATTTGACTTGTATTCATCATTTTACATGTTTTGTTTTAACTTTATGTATATGTCCATCTTGTCCAAACTATCATTTATACATATACATCCTTGAGCCACGTGCCTTCATGCATATACTTTTGTGGACTCATTGTGTTTAGGATATGTATGTATACTTTAGTTTGTACATGACATACATATGCCTTGAAGTTTAGATCGTTTGGATGAATTTCATGTTTGCTAAGTGATTTCACATTTATGATGAATTTCATGTTTTTAAAGATGATTTCAATTGGTGATTTCACAATGAATTTCATGTTTTCGATATTGAGCTTGATTGTCCATTTTCATGCTGATATGTTTCTCACAATACTTGTACGCTCACCTTATTTAATGTTTTCTCATGACTTAGTTTTCATGAGACTTTGATATGAGCTTTATGGATTTGAGTGTTTAGTGATTATGTGATTTACATATGATTTATGAAAAACATTTTGTTTCATTCCTTGCTTGAAGGATTCGTACTAGTTTAAAAGTTTTCCTATAACTAGTTCGTATTCTTCATTATGGTAGAGATTTTCAAACATACTACATTTTCAAATCTATTTTTGAAAACCCCTACCTTCCAAGGGTGGTTGGATGGGAGATCATGCTCATGTATGCTTTATAGTGAAAATCATAGTAAACTTGAACATGAAATGGGTGGTAGGATTATGAGATATACACTTGATCTTATTGTTGTTTCAATTGGTATCATTGAATTCTTTCAATTGGTATCAATCTTGACATTTCTTGTATACTCATATATTTTCATATATGTATGCTTGCATTTCAAAGTATATCAATTTTCATTGGTATCTAATTTTCATACATATATATGTTTTATTTATGCTTATTATATCCTATATCTTTAAGCACAAGATTTTGTTTATGATAAGCTTGAGCTTCAACCTTATTTCAATTAATTTAGTTTTCAATTGGTATCTTAATTCAAGCCTTATCATAGTTTTTATTGGTATTTCATAAAGGGGGAGAAAATTTTGTATTGTTTCTTTCAATTGGTATTTAGTATTCCACTACCTTGCTTTATGATAGAGAATAAAAATTTCAATTGGAAATAATTTCAATTTGTATCAAAATCAAATTTGATTATATACTTAAAAATAACAATTTCAATCGGTATTAAGATCTATGTTTAATTTTCAATTGGTATCAACATTTATGTTTAGAAATTCAAATTTGTTATGTTTGATATCAAAATTGTTTATTTACAATTGATATGATGATTGTTTACTTATCAATTGGTATCTAGATTTTTGTTTTTCAATTGATATTGTTTCACTTTTAATTGGTATCAATATGCACTTCCTTGACACATTTTCATTTAATTGCTATCATATTTGTGTTTAGACAAAAAGGGGAAGAACATCCCTTGTTTTTGATTCCTTGTTTTGAATATAAAAAGAATATATTTTCATTAGTTTTGTAATAAGGAAGAGAAGAATTTCTTTTAATTTGTATATGTTTTTATTAGTTTTGTTTTTAACCCCTTTGTTGATGATTGACAAAAAGGGGGAGAAGAATTTGAGTTTATATGCATGTTTGTATATGCATGTTTTATGTTTTTAATGTTTTTATATTAAGTTCAATTGGTATCCAAAGCATTATTTAAAGAACATGTTTAGCTTGTTTAGTTTTGGTATCAAGAGCTTGTATAAGAGATCACTAGTTTTGTTTTGCATATATTGATATTGAGTTTAATTTGGTATCTAGAGTATGTTTTGTGTGTTAGTTTAATTGGTATCTAGAACATGTTTATTCGTTTTTGAAAATTTCATGAGTATCTAGAGCCATTTATTAGTTGTTTATCCTATGCATGAGTTAAGGGGAGCTTCTTTGAAGCTTAACTTTAATCCATGCATATATAACTCCATGAGTTTTGTCATCATCAAAAAGGGGGAGATTGTTGGCCCAAAGGCCTTTCACTCTAGTTTTGATGATGATTAACTCATGTAGTTATGTGTACTAATTATCTTGTGATGTTTAAGTTTCAGATCATTAATCAAGATATTAGTTGGTGAAAGCTTCCACACATCTTTCACATGATGATTCAAGAGCCCGAGCGTCAAAGATCATATATAGCACTTGCTCGGTGGATCAAAGAGTTTTGGATCGAGTCGGCTTGGAGATTGCGCTCTACAAGAAGACATCGGTACCATAATTTAGTTTTGGGTTAGATCCTAATTGTAAAGATTAGAATAGTATGATATGCTCAAGTTCACAACACACACGTTTTATGTTTTGGTTTTCGGTTTTAGGTTTAACCGATCTTGGTTTACATGAATAGATTTTATATCAAAACAAGTTTATATGGTTTAATGTATATTAGATTTGTTCTATATACATGCATGCTTCAACTTCCTAGACAAACTTAGTTTTGACTTACTTATTCATGTGTTTTATGTTTTGGTATTTCTAACAAAACATATTTTGGAATTAAGGACAAAAACTATGATATGTATGTGTTTCATGTATATTGGATTTCTATCCATATGCATCATGTTTCAAAATGTTTAAATATCATGTTTTTGTATTTGGAAGAGTTTGGACAAAACGTATTTTCTATTCAAAATCCAAGTTTTAGAAAATACAGTTTTTGGTTTTTGGTAAAAATGATAAGACACAAAAATAGTTCATATTGATTGATATTTGAGCTAAACTTTTTACCACATGTTTATATATCAATGCAAAATGATAAAACTATTTTTGTTGATTTTTAGGAGTGTTAAAAGAATTTTTAAACATGTTTCTAATACTGTTTTCTGTTCCAGGCTTCAACCAGTCGACTAGTCTTCTGACAAGTCGACTTGGCTTGAAGTCGGTCGACCGGGTCGGTCGACCGACGTGCACAAATCTGTGCACGTTTGGAGTCTTTGGGCCGGCCGACCGCTCGGGTCGACCGGGATGAGAGCAGAGCTCTCTGTTTGTTTGGGTCGACCAGGGCGGTCGACCGGTAGCAGCCAACGGGTAAAAATTGACCGTTGGACAGTCGACCGGCAGTGTTATTTTGGCAAAATCTGCTGCCAACGGTTAGTTTCCAGATTTGCCTATAAATACCCCATTTGTAAGAGTTTTTCTCTAAGATTTTTTGTGCGAATTTTTCCTTACTCTCTGGTGTTTTCACTGCAATCAAAAGAACTTTTTGGACTTGAATTGAACAATCCTTTTGGTGTTTTTGCTAGGGTTTGGAAATTCAAAGAAGAGGGTTTTTGGGAAAAGCTTTTGATTGAACTTCACCATCTTGATTTCTATTATTTCCCAAGGATTTTTCTTTGTGATTGTGATTTCCAATCCATTAGTTTTCTCCACACTTGAGCTAAAATCTACTATCTATTCTATAGGTTATTTGTGTGGGAGAAAGAGATTGTTTGTGGCTGTTTGTTTAGACCACCAAGTTAAAAACTCAATCTTTGTTTGGCTTTGTGCCTTGGGTTGTATCCCTCAAGTTGTGAGGTGATCCTTGTTTGCTTTGTGCTAATCTCTCAAGTTGTGAGGTGATTGTTTGTTGGATTGGAGCTTGCCTCAAGGAGGAGGTTGTGGTTGTAAAGAGAGGAGTTGGGTACTCCTTGTGAGAGTTCTTTGTGGACTTGCTAGTGGATTAGAAATCCTTCGTGTGTCGATGGCGGGGATGTAGAGCTGGGTGCTCGAACCTCGAAACATATCTTGTTGTTTGCGCTTGATCCATTGACTCTCTCTCTCTATCTCTCTCTTTACTTTGTGCCTTGCATCTATTCATATTGTGCATTCATAATTGCTTGGCTTGGTTGTGTGTGCATCATTTGTTGATCACACTTGAGTGTATTGCATTAAGTTTTTAAATTCCGCATTTAGTACATAGATTAGCCATATCACCTATTCACCCCCCCTCTAGGTGACTTTTCAGCAACCTCCAAGGAATCTTAGAGAACTTAGAGGATATCAAGGGCGACTAGCATATATCTAGAGGTTTGTCTCAAATCTCTCAAGACGATGCCCTTCTCCAAATTGATAAAGAAGGGTGTTTCATTCATCTGGGACGATGCGTGCCAACAAGCGTTTGAGGAAATCAAGCGATACCTCACGCATCTACCTGTCCTTACAGCTCCGGTGTCATGAAAACCTTTCGTGATATACGTTGAGCTATGGATCATCCTTTAGGAGCTTTACTAACCCAGAATAATGATCATGAACACGAGCAGGCAATCTACTACCTGAGTAGAACTATGCTCAGAGCTGAACATCGATACAACCCGATCGAAAAAGAATGCTTGACATTAGTATTCGCCGTCCAGAAGATGTGACACTATTTGGTGGGCCAAATCATACATGTCATATCAAAAGTCAATCCTTTAAGATTGCTTATGATAGAGCCATCATCACTGATCAAATGGAAAAATGAGCCATATTGCTCTCCTAATATGTAATGTAATTTCTGCCAAAAAAGGCTGTGAAGGGACAGGCAGTGGCAGACTTCTTGCTGAGCACCCAGATCCAAGGACGACCAAACTTTATGAAGATCTCCCAGATAAGGTCCCTAAAGTTTGCTTGACCCAGACATCTTTCGAAGGACAGGTGTGGCAACTCTTCTTCAATAGCGCATCGAGAACGGGTCCACGGGGAAATATTTTAGTAGGAGTGGGGGTAGTACTTGCCTTCCCATAGAACTACGTAATACCTCGTGCATTCTCATTAACTGAGCCATGTTCCAACAATGTAGTAGAATATAATGCTCTCTTGATCGGGATGCAAATCACCAATGAGATTGGCGTTAAATATCTCAAAACATACAATGATTGAAAGCTCATCGTTAATCAGGTTCGTGGGGAGTACGAAGTCAGACATGAAGAGTTATTACCCTATTATAATGCAACATCCACATGGCAGAGAGGTTCAAAAACTTCTACGTCGACCATGTACCTCGCCAGCAAAATGCGCATGTAGATGCACGGTAACTCTCTCTGCTTCCTTGGCTCTTCCAGCTGAAGCAGTAGAGAAAGTACTCGTCTACAACCATGACTTATACTGTCCAAGATCCGCTTTTAAAGACAACCAAAAGCCAACAGGAGATCTTCAAGTCAAAGAAGTTCTAGAGACTTCAGCAGGTCCAAAGTTTAGAGATTGGTGATTCTCGTACATTAACTACGCATTGTGCAATATTTTACCTTATGACCCTAAAGAGGCGGCTGCTATTAGAAGGAAACCCCTAAATTCTACTACAATGTGATCATAAGAACACTATATTGCCTGATGGAATCCTCCTTCGATATTTGTCACACAAAGAGGCATAGAAAATACTCAAAGAGGCTCATGACGGTATGCGTGGAGATCACCAACCTGGTCCAAAACTTAGAGATCAACTGCAAAGACTAGGATATTATTGGGAAAGATGTCCCTGACGCCATCGCTTATGCTAAGCGATTGCAGGCCTGTCAGATCCATGGTGACTTCATTCACTAGGCACCAGGACATCTTCACCCTACAACTTCTTCCTGGCCATTCAAATGTGGGGAATGGATGTGGTTGGTCCTATTAGCCAACCTTCACCCAAAGGACACCGATTTATCTTAACTGTTGGCCCAAAGGCCTTCCACTCTAGTTTTGATGATGATTAACTCATGTAGTTATGTGTACTAATAATCTTGTGATTTTAGTTTCAGATCATTAATCAAGTTATTAGTTGGTGATTAGCTTCAACAAGATGATTTGGAAGCTACCCACATGGTGATTCAAGAGCCCGAGCGACAAGATTATATATTGCACTCTTTGGAGTCAAGCTCGGTGGATCACGGAGTTTTGGATCGAGTCGGCTTGGAGATTGCACTCTACAAGAAGACATCGGTACCATAGTTTAGTTTTGTGTTTAGATCCAAATTGTAAAGATTAGAATAGTATGATATGCTTAAGTTCACAACACACACGTTTCATGTTTGGTTTTCGGTTTTTGATTTAACCGATCTTGGTTTGCATGAATAGATAGATTCAAAACAAGTTTATATGGTTTAATGTATATTAGATTTGTTCTATATACATGTATGCTTAATTTCCTAGACAAACTTAGTTTGACTTTCATATTCATGTGTTTTATGTTTTGGTATTTTTGTCAAAACATATTTTGGAATTAATGACAAAACTATGATATATATATGTTTCATGTATATAGGATTATATCCATATACATCATGCTTCAAAGTGTTTGAATATCATGTTTTTGTATTTGGATAAGTTTTGGACAAAACGTATTTTCTATTCAAAATCTAAGTTTTAGAAAATACAGTTTTTGGTTTTTGGTAAAAATGATAAGACACAAAAATAGTTCATATTGATTGATATTTGAGCTAAACTTTTTACCACATGTTTATATATCAATGCAAAATGATAAAACTATTTTTGGTGATTTATTAGTAGTGTTAAAAGATTTTTCAAAATATTTTACATATGTTTTTCTGACACAGAATTTTGTTCCAGGCTTCAAACAGTCGACTAGTCAACTGACCTAGTCGACTTGGGTGAAGTCGGTCGACCGGGTCGGTCGACCGACGTGCACAGATCTGTGCACGATTGGAGACACTGGGACGGTCGACCGTCCGGGTCGACCGGGTCTGAGAGCAGAGCTCTCTGTTTGTTTGGGTCGACCGGGGCGGTCGACCGGTAGCTGCCAACGGTCAAAAATTGACCGTTGGACGGTCGACCGGCAGTGTATTTCTAGCAGAAATTGCTGCCAACGGCTATATTTTCTGGGGTCTATAAATACCCCATTTGTGAGAGTTTTTCTCTAAGAATTTTTGGGCAAATATTTTCATTCTCTCTGGTGTTTTTTCTGCAATCAAAAGAAGTTTTTGGATTCAAATTGAACAATCTTTTTGGTGTTTTTGTTAGGGTTTGGAAAATCAAAGAAAAGGATTTTTGGGAAAAGTATTTTGATTCAACTTCTATATCTTGGTTTCAGTTTTTCCCAAGGATTTTTCTTTGTGATTTTGATTTCCATCCCATTGGTTTTCTCCACACTTGAGCTAAAATCTACTATCTCATTCTATAGGGTCTTTGTGTGGGAGAAGAGATTGTTTGTGGTTGCTTGTTGAACCACCAAGTTGTAAACCCTCTATTTACTTTGCTTTGTGCTTTTCCTCTTGGGTTGAGGAGGGTGTTTGTGCAAGTGGTTTGTATCCCTCAAGTTGTGAGGTGATCCTTACTTGGCTAGTGCTAATCCCTCAAGTTGTGAGGTGATTGTTTGTTGGTTGAAGTTGTGCCTCAAGTGGAGGTTGTGTTTGTAAGGAGAGGAGTTGGGTACTCCTTGTATTATGATTGCCCCAAATCCTCGGTGGAGGTTCCCTTTGTGGGAGTCCTTTGTGGACAAGCTAGTGGACTTAAAATCCTTCTGGGTGAAGGCGGGGATGTAGAGCTGGGAGCTCGAACCTCGAAACATATCTTGGTGTTGCGCTTGTTCATTGACTCTTACTCTCTCTCTCTCTTTACTTTGTGCCTTCCATCCATTAATATTTCTCATACATACTTATTTGCTTGGCTTGGTTGTGTGTGCATCTCTTGTAATTGCAATTAGTTTTTAAATTCCGCATTTAGTTCTTAGATTAGCCATGTCACCTATTCACCCCCCCTCTAGGTGACTTTTCAATTGGTATCAGAGCTAGTGCTCCTGATATTAGGTTTAACCACCTAGGAGTGAGATCTTGGTTTGCTAATCTTCATTTGCATTGTTCATTTGTACTCATTTAGTTTGCTCTCATGGATAGCCCTCCTATGTTTGACCATATTAGACTTGATGCTTGGAAGGCCAATATGAGTAGACATTAAAAAGCCTAGGACATCTAGTTTATCAAGCCTCCACTATGGAATCATTCCCTAATAATAGCAAGTATAAAAAGGCAAATGCATTAGCACTTAGAGCACTTAGAACATCTCTTAGTGAACATCTTTTACCGGTGTTTGATCGTTATGACTCGGCTTTTGCAGTTTGGAGCTTATTGACGTCTCCCGAGCTTCCAAGGATTATCAACAAGATGAGGAGATCTAAGAGAGAAAAGTCCGAAGAGCATTGCTTCATGGTCCAAGGGAATAACTCCCTTGAGGTACAATCGGACACTCAATTAGATGATAGCTTTAGTTCCTATTGCTATGGATGTTTGGAAGTTCATTCTTTAAATTTGGAACTTGCTCAAAAGCTTGAAAATTTCTTGGAAAAACACAATCTTTTGAAAGAGGACAACATTGTTTTGAAAAATGAATTAAAGGATTTGTGTTCTAATTTTGAATTGGTTTTGCAAGAGAAGGAAGAGATTACTAGTGAACGTGACTCACTAAGATCTCAACTAGACCTTGCCTTAATGAGATTGATGTTTTAAAAGGCAAAAATGATTGTGATGATGTTGTGAAGCACAATGAGATTTTGTCTTCGAAATTGGATTTTACTTTTAAAGATAATCTTGGTTTGAAAAATAAAATTGATTCAATTTCAAAAGAATTGGATTTAGTTTTAAAGAAAAATGAATCTTTAAAAATTGAAATTGCTTCTCATGTGTGCCATGCTAGTATAGCTTCTTCTTCTTCTTGCACACCTATTGCATGCTCCACTTTATCTTCCACTATTGAAAATGATATAAATATTTGAAGAAAAGTGTAGATTGTTTGGGCTCCACTTTGAGCCAATGCACATTGAATCATTCACGTTTGGAAACCTTGGTTCGCAAGAAACAAGGTCCATCTTTGCATGCACACCCTACACGGCATACACATGCTTTCCACGGACACAACCATGACATGTATGCTCATGTGTACACATGTACACATTGTGGTCGAAAAGGCCATCTTGGTAGATTTTGTTATGATCGTTTACATATTGAAAATTTAGCAACAAATCTTGTTTGGGTTAGAAAAGAAACTAACCCCTATGGACCCAAAAGAAAATGGGTACCAAAAATCACCTCCTTGACTTTTGATGTAGGTGGGAGCTCTCGCATCACGTGAGGGTATGGTGCCTTGAGGTGGATGCACTCTAAGCTTAAAAGAGAACCATTTGGATGCTTCACTCTCAAGGGATTTGGTGGAGAGGACCACCATTGGTTTGGAGAAATAGAGATGCACCTTCATCGGTTTTAGTATTATTCTCTAACTCCCATTTTTGTTTACATGCTTTCATATCATATTTTGTAGCATGTTTTATTGTTTCATGATTAGTATGATATATGCCATGTTTATTAGACCATTGACATGCATGTATAGCTTATGAGATCACCCATGTTCATATGGACCCATATGTTGTGTTCTCACCATTTGTTTAGCTATTATGTATTTCATGATCCTAATAGCATGTGGATTTACTTCATGATCATTTTTATGTCTATCATGTTGATTTTTGTGTAGTTCTATGCTTCACATTTTGGATATGCGTTTAGATGTTAGTTTTCATTAAGATTAGAATTTATACTTGTACATATAGTGGGCTACAAATAAATCTTTATATGTGTTTGTGCTTGAATGCCTATTGGTACCCATTAGATGTGCTAGTATAGTCTAGTTTTGATGATTCATGCATTTTAACCTATATTCCTATTTTGAATATGTTTTTATGATCATGTGTTTTTAACTTCATGTATATGTCTATCTTGTCCAAACTATCATTTATACATATACATCCTTGAGCCACGTGCCTTCATGCATATACTTTTGTGGACTCATTATGTTTAGGATATGTATGTATACTTTAGTTTGTACATGACATACATATGCCTTGAAGTTTAAATCGTTTGGATGAATTTCATGTTTGCTAAGTGATTTCACATTTATGATGAATTTCATTTTTTTTGGATGATTTCAATTGGTGATTTCACATCTAAGATGTCTTTCATGTTTTCATGTTTTTAAGGAATTTCATATGAGCATAATTGTCCATTTTCATGTTGATATCTTTCTCACAACACTTGTACACTCACTTTATTAGTTTACTCATGATTTGTTTTCATGAGACTTTGATATGAGCTTTATGAATTTTGAGTGTTTAGTGATTATGTGATTTACATATGATTCATGAAAAACATTTTGTTTCATTCCTTGCTTGAAGGATTTCGTACTAGTTTAAAAGTTTTTCCTATAACTAGTTCGTATTCTTCACTTTGGTAGAGTTTTTCAAACATACTACATTTTCAAACCTATTTTTGAAAACCCCTACCATCACGGGCGGTTGGATGGGAGATCATGCTCATGTATGCTTTATAGTGAAAATCATAGTAAACTTGAACATGAAATGGGTGGTAGGAATATGAGATATACACTTGATCTTATTGTTGTTTAAATTGGTATCATTGAATTCTTTCAATTGGTATCAATAATTGACATTTCTTGTATACTCATATATTTGTATGTATGTATGCTTTCATTTCAAGAATATCAATTCCATTGGTATCTACTTTTCATACATATATGTTTATTTGTGCTTATTATATCCCTATATCTTTAAACACAAGATTTTGTTTATGATAAGCTTGAGCTTCAACTTTGTTTCAATTGATTTAGTTTTCAATTGGTATCTCAATTCGAGCCTTATCATAGTTTTTATTGGTATTTCATAAATGGGAGAAAATCTTGTATTTCATCTTTCAATCGGTATTTTGTATTCCACTCCCTTGCTTTATGATAGAGAATAATAATTTCAATTGGTATTAAGATTTATGTTTAGAAATTCAAAATTTGTAATGTTTAATTTCAAATTGGTATCAAAATTGTTTATTTACAATTGATATGATATTTGTTTACTTATCAATTGGTATCAAGATTTTTGTTTTTCAATTGTTATAGTTTCACTTTTAAATTGGTATCAATATGCACTTCCTTGACACATTTTTTAATTGGTATCATATTTGAGTTTAGACAAAAAGGGGAGAACATCCCTTGATTGATTCCTTGTTTTGAATATAAAAAGAATATGTTTTTATTATTTTTGTAAATAAGGGGAAGAAGAATTTTTTTTAATCGGTATATGTTTTTATTAGTCTTGTTTTTAACCCCTTTGTTGATGATTGACAAAAAGGGGGAGAAGAATTTGAGTTTGTAGCTTATATGCATGTTTGTGTATACATGTTTTTATGTTTTAGTATGTTTTATTAAAGTTTAATTGGTATCATTTAATATGTTCATTTTGGTATCAAGAGCTTCAATAGTTTTGTTTTGCAAATTGGCATCAAGAGTTTGTTTTGAAAACGTACTTGTTTTGTTTAACTTGTATCAAGAGCATGTTTAGAACTTGATGTTTAATTGGTATCAAGAGCATGTTTAGATCTTTATGTGTTTTATGCATGTTGATGCATACATGCTTAAGAGCTTACATTACATATCTATTTGTTTATTCCTATGCATGAGTTAAGGGGGAGCTTCCTTGAAGCTTAGCTTTAATCCATGCATATATAACTCCATGAGTTTTGTCATCATCAAAAAGGGGAGATTGTTGGCCCAAAGGCCTTCCACTCTAGTTTTGATGATGATTAACTCATGTAGTTATGTGTACTAATAATCTTGTGATTTTAGTTTCAGATCATTAACCAAGTTATTAGTTGGTGATTAGCTTCAACAAGATGATTTGGAAGCTACCCACATGGTGATTCAAGAGCCCGAGCGACAAGATTATATATTGCACTCTTTGGAGTCAAGCTCGGTGGATCACGGAGTTTTGGATCGAGTCGGCTTGGAGATTGCGCTCTACAAGAAGACATCGGTACCATAGTTTAGTTTTGTGTTTAGATCCAAATTGTAAAGATTAGAATAGTATGATATGCTCAAGTTCACAACACACACGTTTCATGTTTTGGTTTTCGGTTTTTTGTTTAACCGATCTTGGTTTGCATGAATAGATAGATTCAAAACAAGTTTATATGGTTTAATGTATATTAGATTTGTTCTATATACATGTATGCTTAATTTCCTAGACAAACTTAGTTTTGACTTTCATATTCATGTGTTTTATGTTTTGGTATTTTTGTCAAAACATATTTTGGAATTAATGACAAAAACTATGATATATATATATATATATATATATATATGTTTCATGTATATAGGATTATATCCATATACATCATACTTCAAAGTGTTTGAATATCATGTTTTTGTATTTGGATAAGTTTTGGACAAAACGTATTTTCTATTCAAAATCTAAGTTTTAGAAAATACAGTTTTTGATTTTTGGTAAAAATGATAAGACACAAAAATAGTTCATATTGATTGATATTTGAGCTAAACTTTTTACCACATGTTTATATATCAATGCAAAATGATAAAACTATTTTTGGTGATTTATTAGTAGTGTTAAAAGATTTTTCAAAATATTTTACATATGTTTTCTGACCCAGAATTTTGTTCCAGGCTTCAAACAGTCGACTAGTCAACTGACCTAGTCGACTTGGGTGAAGTCGGTCGACCGGGTCGGTCGACCGACGTGCCCAGATCTGTGCACGTTTGGAGACACTGGGACGGTCGATCGTCCGGGTCGACCGGGTCTGAGAGCAGAGCTCTCTGTTTGTTTGGGTCGACCGGGGCGGTCGACCGGTAGCTGCCAACGGTCAAAAATTGACCGTTGGACGGTCGACCGGACCGGTCGACCGGCAGTGTATTTCTGGCAGAAATTGCTGCCAACGGCTATATTTTTCTGGGGTCTATAAATACCCCATTTGTGAGAGTTTTTCTCTAAGAATTTTTGGGCAAATATTTTCATTCTCTCTGGTGTTTTTGCTGCAATCAAAAGAAGTTTTTGGATTCAAATTGAACAATCTTTTTGGTGTTTTTGTTAGGGTTTGGAAAATCAAAGAAAAGGGTTTTTGGGAAAAGTATTTTGATTCAACTTCTATATCTTGGTTTCAGTTTTTCCCAAGGATTTTTCTTTGTGATTTTGATTTCCATCCCATTGGTTTTCTCCACACTTGAGCTAAAATCTACTATCTCATTCTATAGGATCTTTGTGTGGGAGAAGAGATTGTTTGTGGTTGCTTGTTGAACTACCAAGTTGTAAACCCTCTATTTACTTTGCTTTGTGCTTTTCCTCTTGGGTTGAGGAGGGTGTTTGTGCAAGTGGTTTGTATCCCTCAAGTTGTGAGGTGATCCTTGCTTGGCTAGTGCTAATCCCTCAAGTTGTGAGGTGATTGTTTGTTGGTTGAAGTTGTGCCTCAAGTGGAGGTTGTGTTTGTAAGGAGAGGAGTTGGGTACTCCTTGTATTGTGATTGCCCTAAATCCTCGGTGGAGGTTCCCTTTGTGGGAGTCCTTTGTGGACAAGCTAGTGGACTTAAAATCCTTCTGGGTGAAGGCGGGGATGTAGAGCTGGGTGCTCGAACCTCGAAACATATCTTGGTGTTTGCGCTTATTCATTGACTTTTACTCTCTCTCTCTTTACTTTGTGCCTTGCATCCATTAATATTGCTCATACATACTTATTTGCTTGGCTTGGTTGTGTGTGCATCTCTTGTAATTGCAATTAGTTTTTAAATTCCGCATTTAGTTCTTAGATTAGCCATATCACCTATTCACCCCCCCTCTAGGTGACTTTTCATTAACCATAATCGATTACTTCTCCAAATGGGCTGAAGCTATCCCCTTGAGGGAGATAAAGACATCTGATGTGATTAAGTTCATTAAACGTCATGTGATCTATCGCTTTGGTGTGCCATGATGGGTTGTTGATTGAGGCAAAACCTGCACATAAAAATAAAGAATTTTAGATTTAGAATGAAGATGTGCAAGTGCTCAATTCTTACCGCTATAGCAAGTGGCTATGCGGGTCGTGATCAACAAGGAGGGTTTTGCGATGGAAGCGTTTACGTTCTTTATTGAAATCTTTGTGAAAACAAAACGAGAGTTCTTCTCTGTTTTTAAGTTAAAAATTAAAGAAGAGTTAAAGGTTAAAGTTAAAAAGAAAGAGAGAGATGAAGAAGGTGGAAAGAATCAGAAAACGGCGAAAGCGACTATGTACAAATGATTATTTACAAAAAGTGGGAAAGAAGTGATTTGGAAGATATGGTGTTTGTGATTTAATTTACAGAAATAAAAGAAAAGAAATACAAATAATTACTCACCTTCTTTCCACCAAAAGCTTACCTTGAGTCTTTGCAACGATATTACCTTGAATTGGAGGCAATCAGCGCATAGCCCATAAGAGTCGATTTTTGGTCTCTTCCACATTACATCATCAAGATACTCAAGCATGAAATGATACAGAGAGACTCACAATTCCATCGTCATGAGCTATCGGTGGCACTCGCAAAGGCAAGGCTCTTTCGATGCTTTAGACTCACTTGGAACACAGTTGTACCAAAAAGAAAAGTGAAGTAGAGAAGAAGAAGACGAAGAAGACTAAAAAGAAATACATACACAGAGAAAACATTGATTCGATTTCATAACAATCAAAGAAAAGAAATAAATCTTACACCGGTGTCACTCCAGCTCAAGCTTCATTCTTGTTCTTCGATGAAAGTCTGATCTCCTCTTATTTACATAAATGAAAATTACAATTACATGAAAAAGAAAAACAAAAACCTAAACTAAGAAATGGAAAAATAGTCTAAATCCTATCTCTGCATGGTCGTCCATTTTTCAGCACAAAGACTGCCTTTTTATAGGCAAAACCCAGTATGCAGGATCCCGATGAGGTCGGGGAAGCAAACGCTTCCCCTAACTCCCCAACCAAGCCACGAAAACGCGGCTTGGGCCACGTTTCCGCGGCCAGGGTGTGGCCAGATGGCCACACCCTGTTGGTGGGTCATTCTGGGATTATCTTCTGACTTTATCCTTTGTTGGTTTCTTCGTTTGAGTCCCGGATTCTGACGAAATGACCTTGGATTCTTGGCTTTAACCGATTGATTCTGAGAGGATTCTTCTCAACCGGTTTTCAACCTCTTGATTTTGTCCTGATTCAGTGAGTGCGAATTAATTCTGATTTAATTCAGAATTTTGGTGGGCTTTGGGCTCATTTCTCTTCATCTCCTTAAGGTTGGGCCTGCAAATAAAATTAGCAATTAATTAAGACAATACAAAGTTTTATTCTAAAATAAGCATGAAAATATGATATTAAATATTCAACATTAGCGACCAATCACACCCCCATACCTATCTTTTGCTCGTCCTCGAGCAAAACAACTAAACTATACTAAGGATTATTAGACCACTTTCGCAGGTCACGCGATTGCACTGAGCATGTGCAACAAGCCGTTAAACCTCTAGGTTGCCCCTAGAGGACGAGTTTTGTCTCGTGAGGGTTTTCAGCGGATTGCACCCACAAAATCCATAAAGAAAGGGAAATAAAGAGTTAGTATTTTCGAAAAGCATTTTGAAAGAGAAAAATATATTTGAAATATAATTGTAAGATCTAAGCAATCTATAAGTTATAGGAAAACTGAATTTTTCATTCCTAAACTTAGTCTCTATTCAAAAATTTGTTATCGATCAAGGTAAGGAGTCAAATTATACTTCTCATTTAGTCTATTACTTTACCCTAAGTCATATGCACTTGTGACTGTGAAAATTTTGACTAAGGGTTCATTAACTCTAACTCTTATGCCTTATTTATTTATATATATATATATATATATATATTTTTTGGTGGTATTCTTAGTTCTATTAGGCTTTCTAATCTGCCCATGTAACGAGCCTTTAATCGATGACTCCCAAACCAGACGGTCTTAGGGCACCGGGTGAGAAAACACCCCAAGGACTTAAGAACTCGAGCAAATAAGGCCACAAAACTAAGAATTTTATTATATGGACCTCCTTTAGGCGTGAATACTTAAGCTTTATTAGGCACAAATACCCAGCTTAATCAAAGGATTTTTTTTTCTTTCAAACTTATCTAATCATCTTTCGCGT
The DNA here is from genome assembly GCA_038442645.1 of Agave tequilana. NCBI lineage: Eukaryota > Viridiplantae > Streptophyta > Magnoliopsida > Asparagales > Asparagaceae > Agave > Agave tequilana. Next base: position 90,363 of record JAVJIF010011224.1, on the reverse strand, counting down.
AAATACTAAGGCTTGCTTAGGCCAAAGCACCTAGCTAATCAATAATTAGATTTGCTTATTTCTTTCTTTTTTTTATATATATATTTTTTTTAAGGCATAAGAATCTTTGTTTTTGAACCCTAAGTGTGTAAGTGTATGAGGTGTGCATACTTCATCAAGGTAAAGATCAAGACTAAATTACTTTGACAAATTATCTTCCTAACCCTAAAAATCAAACAAATAATCTTATTTTGACCAAGTATAAGAAATCCTAATTTGGATTTTCCTATTCCTTAAAATTAACTTAATTTCTTACAAAAAATATGTCAAAGTATTGTTTCCATTTTCAAAAGTTTTTTAAAAGTAAAGAAAATGTTAGATTTTTTTTAATAAAAAGAAAAAAACTAAGTTATGTTAGACCCTCCCCCACACCTATCTCATGCATTGTCCTCAATGTATGAATTAATGCATAGATGCATGAAAAAGAAGAAAGGGAAGGAAAATGTTACCTTAAGGTGGTGGTTCCGGTGGTGGTCTGATTGGTCCACGAAATGCGGCCCAATCGACTTTTCTTGGGTCTCGGAGGAACCCACCAGAAATTACTCTCATATAACCCACTAAAAAGATGTGTCCATAAAGGATTTTTATTAAGTATTTGACCCCATCTAATTTCCAAATTCCATAACAAATTTCGGAGTCAAATTTGTCAACCGCCTTGTCCCAAAATGGAGTATGAAATGAGAGAATGATTGACTTGGACTCAGGAAGTATAGGAACTAATATCGACTCAGGAAGGTGACTCAAGTCAAGTAAAGGTTCAGGAGTCGAAATAGGTTCAGGAATTGGGTCCAAGTCAAGAAGTTGAAACTCAAGTCCACATTTATTTTCCAACAATGGAATGTGACTTAATGTTGGTGATTCAAGTTCAAGAATGATAGGTGGGGGAATCAAAACTGACTCTAAAATATTACTCAAGTTTGGTAACAAAACAGGAGTCAATATTGATTCAAAAATTTGAACTGGATCACAGATTTGAGAATCTAGGTCACATATCTCATTGAGTTCAATATCGAAAAAATGAGAACTTGCCAATTTGTCAATAGGATTTTCAAAATTGTATAATTGGTCAAGTTCAATATGATCCTCAAAGATGGGGGATTCAATTTCATGATGAATAGGCACAGGATCCAAAGTTGACTCGGGGAAAAGATCGAAATTAGGTGAAGATACCGGAGTCATAATCGAATCAGGAAGTAGAATCGAATCACTAAGTTGGGGTTCAGGATCATATTCATTTTCAAGTTCTATTTCAGGAAAAGGATAACTTGATAAACTGTCAATATCTTTTTCAAAATTTGGAGTTTGGGCAAGTTCAAATGGTTGTTCTAAAATGGAATCTTGATTTCCAAAACAACATGACTCTTCGGCTTTAAGAGAGTGGTTAGTGACATCAGAACTGGTCAAACGGTGAGAACGTAGAGATTCGACCATCATATCTATGTCACGATTTCGAGTGTTTTGAGCCTGAGTCATAGCTTCAAGCATCTTTTCATAGTTGACAGGTTCATTGTTTTGTTGAAAAGATGAAGAATTGTCTTGGAAGTGGTAGTGAAATTGTGAGTCCATCAGATTTTGGGATTTGTGTTTGGACTCACGCATACTCATTTCCAAAATTGATAGTTTTCTATTTTGGACTGGTGGAACTGAGTATGAATCTTGAACATATTGTGGACTGGGTGGAGAAGGAGGACAATTTGGTTAGACATTGGACTCGGGGTATGTGAATGCCCACTGACTCTGTGAAGAGTTGAAATCGTTATGGAAATTATAGTCATACGATGGGGGGCATGGGTTATATTCATTCAGATAAGACCAATCCGGCACACTAGGTTGATTAAAGTTATGATATGCCGGGTTGGTAATATCCGAAAAAAAGTATGATGTGTAATATGGATTATTATTAAAGTTGAAAAAATTGTTATTATAAGCCATATCACACAATGGAATACAAACAAAAAGAAAGAAAAACAGACAAATAAACAAACAAAAAAGAAAAAATTCTAGCCTAAGTTAGGGTAGACCTATGACCTAGACGACTCCTAACTGATTAGACTGTCCACGGGAGGTATTATGCAGACTTTGACCACAAGCTAATCAGCCAGGTCAGGGCAAGGTTGGTGAGAGGTTTTCCGTCAAAGACGTTCCTTAATTAAATAACCACCAACCTTCGGGCTTTCGGCCCTTAATCCCTTTCCTAGACACTGATTTGGCAAGAGTCAAATTCCAACACCTTTCCCCATTAGGATAATCTCTTAATTGAGTCCGAGATGTCCCTAGGGCCAACGTCTACTCATTTTTAGTTAGGCTTGGGTTAGTGAGTGCTTGGAATCTGATTTTTGGGCTAAGGAAGGGTGATTAAATCCCCACCTTATCTTGTTTATGGGTTAGTGCCCTTAAGATAGTTTTGTGCAAGTGTACAAGATATGTAAATAAGAATCACTCAAAGCAATGAAAATCAACCAAGAGATTATTCCTATTCTACATGCAATGCAGACGTACCTTGCTCCAGCACTCTTCAACAGTAAAAATAAATGAATTGAAAAGACACGTGCCTAAAATGCAAACGTCTAATCAATTTTTAACATTTGCAACAAACGTTTTACTGTTGATTATTAGCAGGCTTATGTGATAGCATATAAGAAAAGCTAAAGCTCCAGAAAACTAGAATTTGCAAAGTAAGAAGCCCTGCAAAAATCTGTTAGTAGTCCACTCCTTTTTGCCGCGTTTTCGCGGCTTTGGCCGCGGATCCGCGGCAAAGCAGAGGGCACTTGGTCTCTGCTTTCTAGAGCAGAGGCCCAAGGCCACTTATATGTTACTGCAACTTTAATTTCCTGTTTTGCTTGCCCTTAACCTGCAACAGAGAAGAAAATTCGTTTAGTTCTAAAAAATTTTCAAAAAAAAAAAATTCAGATTTCAATAAAAACGTTACCCTCCCCGGCAACGGCGCCAAAATTTGATTGAGGCTAAACCTGCACATAAAAATACGGAATTTTAGAACTTAAGATTAGGATGTGCAAGTGCTCAATTCTTACAGCTATAGCAAGTGGCTATGCGGGTCGTGATCCACAAGGAGGGTTTTGCGATAGAAGCGTTTACGTTCTTGTATTGAAATCGTTAAGAAAACAAAACGATAGTTCTTCTCTGTTTCTTAAATTAACAAAAAGAAAAATAAGTAATAGTTAAAGTTAAGAAGAAAGTGAGAGATGAAGAAGGTGGAAAAAATCAAAAAACGGCGAAAGAAAGCGACTATGTACAAGTGAGTCGAAAGAGAATGATTTGGAAGAGGTGGTTGGTGATCTAAACTAAGAAATAAAAGAAAAGAAAGAAAGAAGAGTGAAGAATACTTACCTAGATTGATTTATGACTTACTTGGAAACCTTTGCTTGTTCTACCTTTGCTTTGGAGGCGTTCAACGCATAGATCATAAGCTCGAGCTCAGTCCCTGTTCGCATTATATCATCAAGTCTAGCACAAGCATGAAGTGATACGTTTTGAGGAGGAGAACGTCTTCATGAACTATCGTTGGCACTCTCATAACATCGGTGTACTTGTGCTTTGGAATTCACTTGTAAACTCAACAAAAACAAACGAGGTAAAGTAGAAGAGGAAAACGAAAACAAAAGAAAATGATTGTAAAGAAGAACATAAACAATTGTTACCTTTATTGCTTGAAACTATGGAAGAAAGGAGGAGGGTACATCGGTGTCACTCTCAACATATGCCTCTCTCTCTTACTTACATGAATCATCATCTAACCTAAGCTACATACAAGTTACATAAAAAGAAAAACCTAAACTACAAAATGGAAAACTAGTCTAAACCTATCTCTGCATGGTCGTCCATTTTCAGCGCAAGTACAGGCCTTTTATAGGCACAAAACCCAATCTATAGGATCCCGGGGAGGTCGGGGGAGCAAACGCTCCCCCTAACTTCCCAACAAAGCCGCGAAAACGCGGCTTTTGCCGCGTTTCCGCGGCCAGGGTGTGGCCAGATGGCCACACCCTGTTGGTGGGTCATCTTGGGATTATCTTCTGACTTTATCCTTTGTTATTTTCTTCGTTTGAGTCCCGGATTCTGACGAAATGGCCTTGGATTCTTGGCTTTAACCGATCGATTCTGAGAGGATTCTTCTCAACCGGTTTTCAACCTCTTGATTTTGCCCTGATTTAGTGAGTGCGAATTAACTCTGATTTAATTCAGAATTCTTGTGGGCTTTTGGGCTCATTTCTCTTCATCTCCTTAAGGATTGGGCCTGCAAATAAATCAAACAATTAATTAGGACAATGCAGGCTTTTATTCTATAATAAGTATGGACATATGATATTAAATATGCAACATTAGCGACCAATCAGTTAGACATAGGTATAGACCATGATGACTCCGTGATGATTTTTCAGGACTGGTCATGTAAAGGGTGTAAGTTTCACGATAGGATCTTTCATGATCCTATTCATATTGGGGAGTTTAAATATGTAAATAGAAAAGTGGTCAATAAAAGTGGGTTCCGTGAGCCACCACATTATCTTGATTGGGTAGCAACGCTTGACCCAATCAGACCACCACCGAACCACCACCATAAGGTTATATTTTCCTTCCTTTTCTTCTTTTTCATGCATCTATGCATTAATTCATACATTGAGGACAATGCATGAGATAGGTGTGGGGGAGGGTTCTAACATAACCTAGGTTTTCCTTTTATTATAAAAAAAATTATTAACTTTTTCTTTACTTTTAAAAAGTTTTTGAAAATGGAAACAATATTTTGACATATTTTTTGTAAGAAATTAAGTTAATTTTAAGGAATAGGAGAATCATAATTAGGATTTCTTATACTTGGTCAAAACAAGATTATTTGTTCAATTTCCAAGGTTAGGAAGAAAAATTGGAAAAGTAATTTAGTCTTGATTTTTACCTTGATGATATATGCATGCTTTATACACTTACACATTTAGGGTTCAAAAACAAACATTCTTATACCCTATTAACAAAAAAGAGAAAAAGACAAAAGAAAAAATATATGTAAAAAAAATTCTCTGATTAAGATGGATATTTATGCATTATAAAGCATAAGTATTCATGCCTAAAAAAGGTTCATATAATAATATCCTTAGTTTTGTGGCCTTGTTTGCTCGAGTTCTTAAGGCTTTGGGGTGTTTTCTCACCCGGTGACCTAAGACCGTTTGGTTTTGGAGTCACCAATTAAAAGCTCGTTACCTGGGCAGATTAGAAAGCCTAATAGAACTAAAGAATAATATCACTAAAAATGGAAAAAAAAGAAAAAATAAACAATTAGCCATAAGAGTTAGAGTTAAAGAACCCAAGTCAAAATTTCACGGTCACAAAGGTGCATATAATTTGGGGTAAAATAATAGACTAAGGGGCCGTTTGTTTCGCCTAAAAGTCCGTAATTCGTAAATGACTTACAACCCAGTTACAACTACGGCGTTTGTTTGGACCGTAATTCGTAAAAGACTTACACAACCCAATTACCCCTCACTTACAACCCAATTACCACTCACTTACAGCCCAGTTACAATTAATTTTGTGGTCATGCAAATTTGTATTATTTTTTTACGTTAATATTAAATTTTTTAATATTTAGCATTTTTAATATTTATTTGCAATATTAAAATTTTTTAAATCACCAAATAATTAATTTTGTGATCAACTTTTTCACTTATGACTTACACATTACGACAACCAAACACCGTAAAGCACAATACACTTTTCCACTTACAACTTTATATTACCAACCAAACACCATAAAGCTTACATGCATGTAACTCATTTACAAATGTAAAAGACTTTACCAATTATAACTTACGAATTACGGCCAATTACGATAACCAAACAGACCCTAAATGAGAAATACTGTTTGACTTCTTGCCTTGGTTGATAACAAGTTTTTGAATAGAGACTAAGTTTAGGAATAAAAAATTCGATTCTCTTATAACTTATAGGTTAGTTGAACTCTTACAATAATACTTCAAATATTTTTCTCTGTCTAATGTATTTTCAAAATACTAACACTTGTTTCTCTTTCTTTATGGATTTTGTGGGTGTAATCTTCTGAAAACCCTCACGAGATAAAACTCATCCTCTAGGAAAAACCTAGAGGTTTAACGGCTTGTTGTACATGCTCAGTGCAATTGAGTGACCTGCAAAAGTGGTCTAATAATTGATTAGGATTAGTTTTGTTGTTTTGCTAGAGGCGAGCAAAAAATAAGTGTGGGGGTGTGATTGGTCACATATACTGCATATTTATTATCACATTCTCATACTTATTATATAATAAACTCTATTTTTAATCCTATTTATTATCTAATTTACATGCAGGCCCATTGCTAAAGGAAAGGGAAGAGAAATGAGCCCAAAAGCCCATGAAAATTCTGATTTAATTCAGAATTAATTCGAAATCAGAAAATCAGGGCAGATCATGGCAAATCAGAGAAGTTAAAAACCAGTTAAAATAAATCTTCCCAAATCAATTGGTTAAAACCAGAGATCAAAGGCATTTTCATCAAATCCAGGAGTTGAAACGGGAAATCTAGAACTAGATAAAGGGAAATATCAAATCCAGGAGCTGTACCCTCCCAGGTGTGGCAACCTGGCAACACCCAGGCCGCAAAATGCGGCCAAAGCCATGTTTTCGCGACTTTGTTGATTTAGTTGGGGGAGCGTTTGCTCCCTATATTGTCGTACGCTTCTCCCCGTTGGGTTTTTGCCTATAAAAGTGGGTTTTCAGAGCGTACAGGGGACGATCAAGCATAGAGTAGAATTTAGGCTAATGTAGTTTGTAACTTAAGTTTTTAGTTTTCTTTTATGTAATTTTTATTTTCTTTATGTAACTGAGAGGAGAGGAGATTTTCATGGAGGAATGAGAACAAGCTTGTATTGAGGGTGACACCGGTGTAAGTAATCCTTTCTTTCATTGTTATTTGAATCGAATCGAAGTTTTCTTTTCTTTTCTATTCTTGTTTTTGTTTGCTTCCCTCTTCTATCTTTGTGAATCCAAGTGAATCCGATAGTCTCGAAGTTCCTTGCCCTTGCAAGTGTCATTGATGGCTTATGGTGATGGATATCCATTTCTATGATAGTGTAGCTTGAACCTTCATTTCATAGTGTAGATCAGGAATGGGGAAGTTCCTATTTGTCATACTTCGCTCACCTTAAAACAAAGGTACATCATCGATACGGGTCAAAGGTAAGCAGGCGCCGAAGAGGTAAGTAAGTTTTTTTAGGTTTTAACTTTCTTTTTTTTAATTTTAGTTTAGATCACCAACACAACAATCTCCCAACTCTTTTATCACTCTTTTCAATTTCTTTGTATATATCCATTTTCTATTTTCTTACCCTTCTTAATCTACCACTTTCTTTTTTAACTTAACTGTAACTTATATTTTCTTTTCTTTTAAAGAACTCAAAGAAGATCTTTAACCATTCTTTGTAGCATAAAAGAGAACTTGCTAATAAAAGCTTCCATTGCTAGTCTCTTCTTATGGGTCATGACCTGCATAGTCACTTGCTATTGTGGTAGAATTGAGCACCTTGTATTACTGTTTAAAGTTCTAAAATTCTGTATTTTGTGTGCAGGTAAAAGCTCATCACTACTCTTTTGAGATCTCTGGACGCGAATGTGGTGACTCCGCATCTTGAAGCCTTAGACACTCTTTTAAAATCTTAGACGTGAGTATGGCAAACTCTGCGTCTTGAAGCCTTAGACGCTCTTTTAAAATCTTAGATGCGAGTATGGCAAACTCTGGAGTAACTTTAGAAAGTTTTAAGACTCACGTCTGCGTCTTTAATATATGGCTCGCATCTTAATTATTAGACGCGAGTCTAATATCGGGCTTGCATTCAGATCCATATTTTCTATCTCTGCATCCGCGAGATTCACGTCTAGAGTTCATGACTTTAGATCCACGTCTGTGCTTCTGGATTCATATTTTCTACCTTTTAAATTTAACCCTCGGGTTTTTTTTCATTTCTTACAGGTCTTGGCCATATTGACGGTGTTGGTTCCAATGCCTTTGCCGCATCCATTGGGGGATACATGAAACTGCCAACTTGTTCGATTGGCGACCACTTGAGAAGTTAGAACTTCTGTCCAAGGATGAGAAAGAGCCGTGCGGTTCTCGATACACATCAAGACATTATGGGACATGATGCACCAGTAATGTCTCAGATCCTTCCTGATCACGATGAGTATGGCGCATTTGAAGGTCACAGGAAAGAGAACATCACCAGTAAGGTCTCGGATCCTCTCTTCGCCAATCTTATTCAAAGAAGTGACAACCACATGCTCATTAAATGACTTTCTGGTGGCGGAGCTTCCCATTAAGCGAAGGATTACGACTTCGTGAAGACCCTCGCACCAGTTAGTCGGGTGGGATTAGAATGCTCCCTTGCATTTTGACCTCGAGAAATACCATTGTTCTCAAGAGAAAAGGAAGTTGATCTGTTGTTCCCAGCCACAGTCAAGAGGATGAGTTTTGTGTATATTCAATGTTTCGAGGAGTGAGTGCAACATTTCACTGAGAAAGAGGGACTCTTTATACTCCTTTGTTGTAATACTTAATCTTATTGTATAAGGGAGCATTTTGTATCACTTTCATATTTTTGAATATTAATAAAAGTGATACTTTTTTCTATCTTCTTGTTTGTCTTGACTTTTTTTTTTGCATTGAAAATCAGACAAATGATTACCTTTGTTTTTCTAGAGGTGTGATATTTAACTTAGCAACTCAAAGTAGAAAAAATTCCATTTAAGGAATTTAAGGTTACAGTTGGAGGTATGATGTTAACTTGACAGGGATGAATAGTTTCTGTGGACTTGCCATTCTATGGATGAAAATGACAAGTGAAGTTTTCAATCCGCAGAGGATTATGATCGAGTCTTCATCAGAGGTTTAGTATTAACGTAATTAAAACTCAGCTAGGGATTGATAAAAACACTGTTAAAGCTGTGATATTAACCTAACAGTGATTTTAAGTGAACCTGTCATTCTATTGACAAGAATAACAAGTAAGACTAGACCCGTCGGGGATCTAAGTATTTCTTTACTGTGAGAGGTATGATATTAACCTAAAGGATTGGATTGAATATTGTCAGAGGTGTGATATGAACTTGACAAGGATATGACCTAGAGATGTGATGTTAACTTAGCTTCATAGGAATTTCAGTTTCATTTAGAGAAAACTGAAAATACCACTATCATAGGTGTAGTGTTGAACTTAATAGTGGAGATATTGTTAGAGGCGTAATTTTGAACTTAGCATTAGTCATCTCAACTTTGATACGAAAGTTTGAGGGAAAGTCATTGTCATAGGTATATTGTTGAACTAATAATGAACCAGATGCTAGAGGTATGATGTTAAACTTAGCATCGCTCATCTCAGCTTCGATATAGAAGCCTGAGGAAAGTGACTATCAGAGATTTAGTTTTGAACTTGGCAGCAATTTGATCACTGTTAGAGGTGTAATATTAAACTTAACAGTAACTTGTCAGAGGTGTAATATTAACATGACAACAAGAGTTGATTTGCGATATGAGCAATTTTGAGGACGTGTGATTCCATGTAAGGGAGTGACTAGTGAAGTTTGGAATTGGAATGTTAGAAGTACAGTGTTAACTTGACAAAAGTGGATTTATGATATGAGCAATTTTGAGGGCTTCTGACTCCATGTAAGAGAGAGACAAGTGAAAGTTCATACTCGCTGAGGAGTATTAAAACTTTTCACTATTAGCAGTGTAGTATTAACATAGCAGTGATTGAGCTTGTGGACCTACCACTTCATGGAAGGAAATTAGTAGGAGACTTTGGTCGAAAATAGAATAAATAGTCAGAGGTGTAATATTAACGTAACAAACATTGATTTTCTAGGGGCATGAGAGGTTTACCGTTAGAGGTATAATGTTAACATAACAACAGAGAGATTCTGAGCGGGTATTTGGTGAAATTTTATGATCAGAGGTTTAATGTTAACTTGACTGACTCCACTAGAGATCGAGAAAAATGGCTTGTCAGAGGTTTACTATTAGCGTGACAAGTCTCTGCTCGTTCCGCTTGGGAAATGAACACAGGTATTTTTGTGATCCTATTCTGTGGGAGGGAATTGGTAAGAGATTTTGGTAGGAAAATAGAATAGATTGTTCAGAGGTGTAATATTAACTTGACAAATCCTATTGGCTATAGAGGAAAATGGCTTGCCAGAGGTTTATTGTTAACGTGACAAATTTGTGCTTATTTCGTCGGGAAATGGACATAGGTATTTTTGTGGCCCTACCATTTCGCGGGAGGGAATTGTTAAGAGATTTTGGAGGGAAAATAGAATAGATTGCTAGAGGTGCAATATTAACTTGACAAATCCTATAGGGGATTGGGGAAAATGGCTTGCTAAAGGTTTACTGTTAACGTGTCAAGTATGTGCATATTTCGTCAGAGAAATGGACACAGGTATTTTGTGGTCCTACCATTCCGTGGGAAGGAATTGGTAAGGAATTTTGGAGGGAAAGATGGGATCAAGTCCCTTAGGATTTTTAGCAAACCCTCAGCTATCAAAAGATTTGGTACCCCTTTACCAACTACCATTTGAGTTGGGCTAGCCATGTTATTCCCCTCAGCATGATGAGTTGTTGAGGACTTATATTGGATTAAAAGCCAACATTTTCCTCTATCCTTTGCCTTCAGAGGCGTCAGATTTTGATAGAAAAACAAGAGAAGAGTAACAAGGCTAAAATTAAAGTTTTACACTTTTTCTTTTCTTCGATGTTTACATCATGCATCATGATGTAACCAGTGTTTGGTCGGCTCGACAATGATTGACCGTAAGGTGATTCATTAAAGAAAAAAAGAAGTTTTTCTTTGGCGCTCTTCCAAACATCTTGGATCTGAAAGTTTTGATCAGAGGTGTAACGTTAACCTGATCATAGGAAGAATCCTGTTAAAGATAGTACTTCTTTAAGAATCTGCCGTTGATCGGCATCATGAGCATATCGCCGTCCGGGGTTTTAAGGCGGTATGCTCCATTTGAGTAGACCAACGCCACTACAAAGTCCTTCCCATTTGGGCTGGAATTTCCCTTTGTTCTTATGCGTCATCACCATCGATCTTCTGACAGATAAGACAATGTCACCTTTCTTGAAAGTCCGCTCCTTGACTTTCTTGTTGAAGGCTCTGATAATTCGAGCTTGATAGAGCTCGATATGCTATTGACTTTGCAGGCGTTTATCGTCTAAAGCTTCCAGCTCCTGGAGTCGCAGTCGATGCTTCTCCTCATTAGTCATTTATGTTGTTAAGGCAACGTGTAGAGATGGGATCAGGATTTCTAGTGGAAGTACGGCTTCACACCCGTATACCAAAGAGATCGGTGTAGTTTTCGTCGGGGTTCTCACTGTCGTACGATAAGCCTATAAGCATTACCTAACTTATCATCCCAGTCGCGTTGGCTCTTCGAGATGAACTTCTTGAGAAGTTTCCCAATGGTCATGTAGAAAGCTTCTGTAAGGCCATTAGCGGCTGGATAGTATGCCGTTGAAGACATACTCTGGATTCTAAACTTATTACAGAATCTCTGAAAGGTTTGGCTGACGAACTGAGGCCCATTTTATAGACAACTGATTGGTCGCTAATGTTGCATATTTAATATCATATTTCCATGCTTATTTTAGAATAAAACTTTGCATTGTCTTAATTAATTGCTAATTTTATTTGCAGGCCCAATCCTTAAGGAGATGAAGAGAAATGAGCCCAAAGCCCACCAAAATTCTGAATTAAATCAGAATTAATTCGCACTCACTGAATCAGGGCAAAATCAAGAGGTTGAAAACGGTTGAGAAGAATCCTCTCAGAATCAATCAGTTAAAGCCAAGAATCCAAGGTCATTTCGTCAGAATCTGGGACTCAAACGAAGAAACCAACAAAGGATAAAGTCAGAAGATAATCCCAGAATGACCCACCAACAGGGTGTGGCCATCTGGCCACACCCTGGCCGCGGAAACGCGGCCCACGCCGCGTTTCCGCGGCTTGGTTGGGGACTTAGGGGAAGCGTTTGCTTCCCCGACCTCCCCGGGATCCTGCATATTGGGTTTTTGCCTATAAAAAGGCAGTCTTTGTGCTGAAAAATGGACGACCATGCAGAGATAGGATTTAGACTATTTTTCCATTTCTTAGTTTAGGTTTTTGTTTTTCTTTTTCATGTAATTGTAATTTTCATTTATGTAAATAAGAGGAGATCAGACTTTCATCGAAGAACAAGAATGAAGCTTGAGCTAGAGTGACACCGGTGTAAGATTTATTTCTTTTCTTTGATTGTTATGAAATTGAATCAATGTTTTCTCTGTGTATGTATTTCTTTTTAGTCTTCTTCGTCTTCTTCTTCTCTACTTCACTTTTCTTTTTGGTATAACTATCTTCCAAGTGAGTCTAAAGCATCGAAAGAGCCTTGCCTTTGCGAGTGCCACCGATAGCTCATGACGATGGAATTGTGAGTCTCTCTGTATCATTTCATGCTTGAGTATCTTGATGATGTAATGTGGAAGAGACCAAAAATCGACTCTTATGGGCTATACGCTGATTGCCTCCAATTCAAGGTAATATCGTTGCAAAGACTCAAGGTAAGCTTTTGGTGGAAAGAAGGTGAGTAATTATTTGTATTTCTTTTCTTTTATTTCTGTAAATTAAATCACAAACACCATATCTTCCAAATCACTTCTTTCCCACTTTTTTGTAAATAATCATTTGTACATAGTCGCTTTCGCCGTTTTCCGATTCTTTCCACCTTCTTCATCTCTCGCTTCCTTTTTAACTTTAACCTTTAACTCTTCTTTAATTTTTAACTTAAAAACAGAGAAGAACTCTCATTTTGTTTTCACAAAGATTTCAATATAGAACGTAAACGCTTCCATCGCAAAACCCTCCTTGTGGATCACGACCCGCATAGCCACTTGATATAGCGGTAAGAATTGAACACTTGCACATCTTCATTCTAAATCTAAAATTCTTTATTTTTATGTGCAGGTTTTGCCTCAATCAAATTTTGGCGCCGTTGCCGGGGATTGGTCGCTAATGTTGCATATTTAATATCATATGTCCATACTTATTATAGAATAAAAGCCTGCATTGTCCTAATTAATTGTTTGATTTATTTGCAGGCCCAATCCTTAAGGAGATGAAGAGAAATGAGCCCAAAAGCCCACCAGAATTCTGAATTAAATCAGAGTTAATTCGCACTCACTAAATCAGGGCAAAATCAAGAGGTTGAAAACTGGTTAAGAAGAATCCTCTCAGAATCGATTGGTTAAAGCCAAGAATCCAAGGCCATTTCATCAGAATCTGGGACTTAAACGAAGAAAATAACAAAGGATAAAGTCAGAAGATAATCCCAAGATGACCCACCAACAGGGTGTGGCCATCTGGCCACACCCTGGCCGCGGAAACGCGGCAAAAGCCGCATTTTCGCGGCTTTGTTGGGGAGTTAGGGGGAGCGTTTGCTCCCCCGACCTCCCCGGGATCCTATAGATTGGGTTTTGTGCCTATAAAAGGCCTGTACTTGCGCTGAAAATGGACGATCATGCAGAGATAGGTTTAGACTAGTTTTCCATTTTGTAGTTTAGGTTTTTCTTTTTATGTAACTTGTATGTAGCTTAGGTTAGATGATGATTCATGTAAGTAAGAGAGAGAGGCATATGTTGAGAGTGACACCGATGTACCCTCCTCCTTTCTTCCATAGTTTCAAGCAATAAAGGTAACAATTGTTTATGTTCTTCTTTACTTTCATTTTCTTTTTTTTTTGTTTTCCTCTTCTACTTTACCTCGTTTGTTTTTGTTGAGTTTACAAGTGAATTCCAAAGCACAAGTACACTGATGTTATGAGAGTGCCAACGATAGTTCATGAAGACGTTCTCCTCCTCAAAACGTATCACTTCATGCTTGTGCTAGACTTGATGATATAATGCGAACAGGGACTGAGCTCGAGCTTATGATCTATGCGTTGAACGCCTCCAAAGCAAAGGTAGAACAAGCAAAGGTTTCCAAGTAAGTCATAAATCAATCTAGGTAAGTATTCTTCACTCTTCTTTCTTTCTTTTCTATTATTTCTTAGTTTAGATCACCAACCACCTCTTCCAAATCATTCTCTTTCGACTCACTTGTACATAGTCGCTTTCTTTCGCCGTTTTTCAATTTTTTCCACCTTCTTCATCTCTCACTTTCTTCTTAACTTTAACTATTACTTCTTTTTCTTTTTGTTAATTTAAGAAACAGAGAAGAACTATCGTTTTGTTTTCTTAACGATTTCAATACAAGAACGTAAATGCTTCTATCGCAAAACCCTCCTTGTGGATCACGACCCGCATAGCCACTTGCTATAGCGGTAAGAATTGAGCATTTGCACATCCTAATCTTAAGTTCTAAAATTCCGTATTTTTATGTGCAGGTTTAGCCTCAATCACTAACAAAAGAATGTGACTTGGTGGAATGGTTGACTTGGGTTCAAGAATGATAGATTCAGGAACCAATACTAACTCGGGAAAATCAACTTTGAGTTTGAGAGTTAGTTTTAGTTCAATAGTTGACTCCAAATCTAAAAATTGAAATTCACATTCTTTTCCCATCAGTGGAATGTGACTATCCAAAATTGGGGATTTCATTTCAAGATCTATGGGTACGGGAATAAATGTTGACTCAGAAAATTAGTCCAAATTGAGTATGAAAACCAGAGTCAACATAGATTCGAAGATGGAAACTTCATCACAAAGTTGGGAATTGGGTTCACATTTATAATCAAGTTCAATCTCATTAAAATGAAAATTTGCCAATTCGTCAATGGGTTGATATTGGTCAAGTTCAAGTTTTTGTGGTGAAATTGAATCTTGGTCAAAGTCTTCAAGATACCTTGATTCTTGGTTTCCTCAATATGGCTAGAAGTGTCTAGTATATGCAAAGTTTGGGTAGGGAGAGTTTCCTTATTCCTACACATGTTTTCCAATATACTAAGTCTTGCTTCTATCATATCGAGTGGATCATTTTGACATTGAATCATGATTTCCATACTCTTTTATAAGTTGTCATGTTCTCCTTGAAAAATAGAGTAAGGATCTGTGACTTGAAAATTTTGACGGGATTTTGAGTCTTCTAAAATCTGAATTCGTCGCTCAAGCTCATCTAAAGTTTCCATCCTCTTTTCCCAATCAATTGATTTTTCTAATGGTTGTTCGGGAGAAGGAGTATATGAAGTTGGATGTTGGTAAGGTGGTTGACAATATGACTCGGGGGAGCTGTATCCCTATTGACTCTTTGAGGAGTAGTGATGATTATTCCAGTCTTATTCATAGTCTTGGGACCAGGGTATGTATTGATTCGGATAAGACCAATCCGGCACACTAGGTTGGTTAAAGTTATGATATGCCGGGTTGGTTATATCCAAAAAAGAGGTCGGGTTTAACATGGATTACAATTAAAATTGAAAATTTTATTGTTATAAGCCATATCACACAAGAAATGTCAAACACAAACAAAGAAAAATAAACAAATAAGCAAACAAATAAAAAAAATCTAACCTAAGTTAGGGCATACCTTAGACCTAGACGACTCCTAACTTGTTAGACTGTCCACGGGGGGTATATTGTCGAATCTAACTACAAGTTAATCGGCCAGGTAGGGACAAGATTAGTGGGAGGTATTCGTGCATAAGCAACGGGCCTAATTATACCAAACCACCAACCTTCGGGATTTCGCCCCTCAATCCCCAACCTTGACACCGATTTGGCAAGAGTCAAATTCAAATCAACTTTCCCCTTAGGTAAGTCTCCTATATGAGTCCGAGATGTCCCTAGGGCCAACGTCGACTCAGTTTTAATTAGGCTAGGGTTAGTGAGTGAGGAGATTGTTTGTGGGCTAAGGAAGGGTAATGACTTCCCCACCTTATCTTATTTATAGAACAAGCCCTTAAGATTGATTGTGCAAAGTGTGCAGCATATAGAAAAGTAACATTTAACAAACAAATAATCACTCAAGAATATTTCCTAAACTATATGCTATGCATACGTACCTTTTGCTCCAGCACTCTTCAACAGTAATATAAAATGTTAACGAATTAGACACGTGCCTAAATGCAAAGTTTAAATCATTTTTAGCATTTAACAAACATCATTTTACTGTTAAGGTTAGAAAGTAAGTACAGTAAATTAATCAAGAAAATAGATAGCTATAGAAATTAGATTTACAATTCAGCCAACCTACAAAAATACAGATTAGTAGTTCACTCAGATTTCCACTAGAATGTAGCAAATCTGAGGGCTTCTGGGCTCTGCTTTCTTGAGCAGAGTCCAGGGCCACTTATATATCCACTGTAGCAAAAATTTTCTTGTTGTTTAATCAGTACACCAAGAACAAAGAAGAAGGTTAACCAAAAATGTAAACTTAATAAGAGAATTACTTACCGTCCCTCCCCTGCAGCAGCGCCAAAATTTGATCGAGCTTTTACTTGCACACAAAAATACTGAATTTCAGAACTATATAACAGTAATGCAAGGTGCTCAATTCTACCGCTATAGCAAGTTGTTATGCGGGTCGTGACCCACAAGGAGGGACTAGTGATGGAAGCTTTTATTAGCAAGTTCTCTTTTATGCTACAAAGAATGGTTAAAGATCTTCTTTGAGTTCTTTAAAAGAAAAGAAAATATAAGTTACAGTTAAGATAAAAAAGAAAGTGGTAGATTGAGAAGGGTGAGAAAATAAAAAATGGATATATACGAAGAAATTGAAAAGAGTGATAAAAGAGTTGGGAGATAGTGGCGTTAGTGATCTAAACTAAAATTAAAAGAAAAGAAAGTTAAAACCTAAAAAACTTACTTATCTCTTCAGCGCCTGCTTACCTTTGACCTGTATCGACGATGTACCTTTGTTTGAAGGCGAGTGAAGTAGGACAAATAGGATCTTCCTCATTCTCGATCTACACTATGAAACGAAGGGGCAAGCTACACTATCATAGAAATGGATATCCATCACTATAAGCCATCAAAGGCACTTGCAAGGGTAAGGCAACTTCGAGGCTATCTGATCGGTCACATATATTGCATATATATTGTCACATTACCATGTTTATTATCTAATAAATCCTATTAATAAGTCTTTTTTTTTTTTATAAAATGCAGGCCCATTGCTAAAAGAAAGGGAAGAGAAACGAGCCCAAATGCCCATCAAATTCTGATTTAATTTAGAATTAATTCAAAATAAAAAAAAAGCAGGGCAAATCATGACAAATCAGGGAGGTTGAAAACCGATTAATTTGATTTTATTAGAATCCAAATCGGTTAGCTTGAGAATCACAGGAGATCAGATCAGAATCAGAGAAAAAACAAATCCAGTCTGACAAAAGGGGGCAAAATGACACGCCATCCAAATCCCCACCTGGATGTGGCCATATGGCTATATTCTGGCCGTAGATCCATGGTCGTTTGGTGGAGATATGGGGAGCGTTTGCTCCCCTTATCTCCTCACTCCTCTCCCCTCTGGGTTTTGGCTTATAAAAGGCAGGTTTTGTACTAAAAAAGAGAGCGAAGACTAGGATTAGAATTCGTGTTCATTTTTAGGGTTTTAGGAGTATTGTTAAATATTTCTGAGAAGCCGTATCTCATATTTAATTTTCAAAGTTAGACCAGCAAAGAGAGAAGAGTGAACTGAGTGTGTAATTCATCTTTGAAGTAACAATCAAAGGAGATTCAACTTGCTTATTCAACTCGACTCAATTCGGTATGTCTATGTTTTATTTTTATTCTCTTGTTTGCTTACTTTTTATCATGAGTAACTAAACCATCTTCTGGGCTCACTAATCAATCTCTTCTACCTCCTTTCTCTTGATTGATTTTTATGAAAGCAACTCTTTTGAATCAGAAAAATACCTAAGTTAAACTTTGTTCTTGAAAGCACATGAGGGTGTCTTTCTTTTAAACTTGGACTTTTAAAGAACAAATATTTTTAAACTGTTTTTATTCCATACTTGCTTCTTCGCATTTGATGGTTTAACATTCTCTTTTTAATGATGTGTTAAAAAAGGTCTTAAGATTTAAACAAAACCATCTTATTTGTTTTGCTTGAATTTTAAAAGAAACTAAAGGTTTTTGCCTATGATAAAAGTGATGCACAAAAATGTTCTTGAGATAAGTAAGTAGTTGAGTAGAAGATCAGTGAGCCCAGATCCTTTTCATAATTTAAATCATAGCCAAATTACTCTCAAATCATTTTCTAAAAGATCATCTTCTCCAAAGCCTTTTCTAAGTTTTAATTTTTCTTTTAATCATTCCCTTACTCTCCATTCTCTTTTTTAATATAAAAAAAAAGAAAGAAAAACACTAACACCATCCTTTATTATTTAACAATTCATCGAAAAGCTTCTATCACATTCCTCATCGTGGGCACGACTCATTAGCCCAAAGCTAGATGGTAATTCTCACTGCTTTCACTTTCAATCAATTTTTGCACCGTTGTCGGGGAGGGAATGCTGTAATTATTTTCTAATAAGTTTGGTGTCTTATTTCAGGGATGTTAAGGAATCAGATTTAGCACTCAAGCTTTGCAGGAGAAGACTTGCTATTCTGTGACGTAGACAACTCCTAACTGGTTGATTGTCCACAGGAGGTATAATATAGACTTTGACCACAAGCTAATCAGCCAGGTCAGGGCAAGATTGGTGGAAGATATCCGCGCAAAAGCGATGAGCCTAAGTAAGCCAAACCTCCAGCCTTCGGGGTTTCGCCCCTCAATCCCTATCCTTAGACATTGATTTGGGAGAAGTCAAATTCTAACACCTTTCCCCTTAGGATAATCTCCTAATGAGTTCAAATGTCCCCAAAGCCAACGTCTATCAGATTTTAAATTAGTCTTAGGTTGTACATGCTTGGAGATGGTTTGTGGGCTAAGGGTAATGACTTCCCCACCTTATCTTGATTTGAGTTTTGCCTTGAAGATTTATTGTGCAAAGTGTGCAAGATATAGAAAAGTAACATTCACAAGCAAATATCACCCAAGAATGTTTCCTAAACTATATGCTATGCATATGTACCTTGTCTCCAGCTATCTTCAAGAGTAATTGTAAAAAAAACGTAATTAGACAAATGCCTAAAATGCAAGTCTAAACGCTTTTTTAAGCAATTGGGAATCAATCAGATTACTGTTGGATTAAAAATAGGAAGTATAAATATCAGATATAACAAAAATAACACACAAACACTGTATTTTTGCAAAGCAATATGTCCTGCAAAAAAGAGTTTTTAGTAGTCTAAAAATTTCAAACTTTTACGCTGCAATTTCTTAATATTCTGTTTCCTACTTTCCCTAAAATAAGACACCAAACTTGGGTGTTTCCTCTTGTTGACTATTGGTGAACTTGTTTGTGATTGTGTTTGTGTATGCAAGTGTGGTCATGAGACCCTAATTCATCTAGGTTAACTAGAAACACATCACCACCCAAGTTCGAACCAAGTTCAAATTCAGTTATGGCTCAACCGACATCTTTGCAGGATAGGTTCTATCCCATTAGAACCTCACTTTCATCCTGCATCCAACTTTCATCGGTTGGTGAAACACAACTCTGAGCTTAAGCCAAGTTCATCAATACACTCCCTAAGTTCCATGGATTAGAGTCCGAAGATGCTTATTTCTTCATAAGAGAATTTGAGAAAGTATGCTTAATGATAAAAATCTCACACCTTGTTGATGATGCTATTAGGTTGAAATTTGTCCCATTTGCTCTTAAGGACTTAGCCAAGAAATGGCTCTACAGCTTAGCGGCCGGCTCTATCACATACTGGAATGGTTTCATCAAGGTCTTCTTGAAGAAATTCTATCCAATTCATAAGACCGCTCTCGTTAGGAAAAACATCATGCCGTTCAAGTAAGAACCTAGTGAACCATTTTGGAGGTACTTTGAACGCTTCAAAGACCTCCTTGTCCAATGTCCTCATCATGGAATAGAGAAATGGCAACAATGCCAAATTCTTTATGACGGTTTAGACTACTCTATCAAGACTCTCTTAGAAACCATGTGCCAAGGGGGATTCTTGCAGAAGGATGAGAATGAAGGATGGGATTTATATAAGAATCTTGCTGAAAAGACCATCCAATAGGAACCAACTAGTGAAAACTCGAGAAATTCAAACTCCATCTCTTCAAAAGGAGGTCTCCACTTAATTGAATCATCTATAACTAACGAGGCTAAATTAGTTAACCTAACGAAAAGACTGGAAGCTTTAGAAACTAAGGAACCAAGTCCAATCAATTAAGTCAGCCCAAACCAATTTCCAACTCTGGGCTGTACATACTGTCAAGCCATAAATCATGTGTTTGAGGAGTGTCCTATGTTTCAAGCTCAGCAACAATATCCTAAACCGATGAATGCGGCCTTTTCAAGGCCAAACAATGATCCTTACCCACCAACGTACAATCCTGGCTGGAGAAATCACCTAAATTTCTCGTGGAGCCAACAGAACAATGACCACCCACGGTTAAATCATGAAAGCCACTTTCATCATTCCAATAATTCTTCGATTCATCAACTCAACTTTTCTAATCACCATCATAATTCTCCCAACCATCCACCCAATTTTTCAAATTATCAACAAAACTTTCCCAACCAAGCTCCATAAACTTCCTTCTAGAATCCTTAACTTAAAAGGAGAATGATTGATTTTGAGAGAAATATGAAAAGGTACATGAAGAACTAAGATTC
This sequence comes from Agave tequilana, assembly GCA_038442645.1. Lineage (NCBI taxonomy): Eukaryota > Viridiplantae > Streptophyta > Magnoliopsida > Asparagales > Asparagaceae > Agave > Agave tequilana. Next base: position 69,596 of record JAVJIF010011224.1, on the reverse strand, counting down.
CCTCATGCAAACAATATAGAGGTTAGAGGGTCAAATGAGCCAACTAGCCAATCCACAGAATGAGTGGTAAAAGAGTACCTTGCCCAATTAGCCAATAATGAATCCTAGAAATTCTCAACAAGCTCTTTTGGCTGAAGATCAATCATTGAATCAATGTAATATTGTTCATACATTGAGGCCAGGAAAGAAAATTGATAATCTAGTGTCAACACCATCCAATCCCATTCAGCACAATCACACTCAAGCATTCACCTCATCTAGTCCCAATCCTTCTAAATCTGACGAATCTGAAACAGATAAGTAAACCAGTCAGGTGTATAAGCCTATAGTACCATTTCCTAATAAGCTGAAGAACAACAAGCAGAATCCTCACATGGACAAGATAATTGAGATCTTCAATAAAGTGAAGATAAATGTGCCACTTCTTAATGCTATCCAACAAGTCCATCCTATGCAAAATTTCTTAAGGACATGTGCACCAAGAAGAGAAAGACCAATGTACCCAAGAAAGTCTTCTTAGCCACTAACATTAGTGAGCTGCTGTCGAGTCTGATCCCTATCAAGTATAAGGCTCTGGGTTGTCCTACCATTGCCTACACTATAGGATAAGCCGAGATTAGTCGTGCACTTCTTGACTTGGGAACAAGTATCAACCTGCTTCCATTCTCAATTTATCAACAACTCAGCTTGGGTGATCTTAGTCCAACTCGAGTCACAATCCAATGGGCTGATCATTCTATGAAAGTTCATAAGGGAAAAATTAATGATGTCCTTATCCGAGTCGGGGAGTTTATCTACCCAGTTGATTTCATAGTTCTTCAGACACAACCTGTGTCCAATTCTGGGGCTCAAACTCCTGTTATCCTAGGGCGCCCATTCGTTACTACTGCCAATGCTATTATCAATTGTAGGAATGGGTCCATGAGGTTAACCATTAGGGACATGACTAGAGAAGTCAATGTCTTCAACCTAGAAAAGCAACATCGTAAGATAAGAGACCAAACGTTTGAGGTAAACTTTGTTGAAAATAATTGTGATGAAAAAAGTGAAGGTATAGAGAATGAGTCTCTGTTTCTTGATGAATTATTTAAGAATGAATGGGATTATATTGATGAGAAGACATGTGTCGGAGATCCTAATTTTAGAGGCCCCTTTAAAAAAAGAAAATTTGATTTAAATAACTTCGCTTTCGATGAGCTAACCAATGATATATCACATGAGAATATAATTCAAGAACCTCTGATTGACCTACTCTTTGAAAACTTCTTCGAAGAAGAACACATGTGTTTGGATGAACCGACTACGGATATTTTGGTTAATTACATACCTCCAGGGAAAAGTGTTGACCTAAGTTTTGAGAAAATATATGGAACTGAGTTAGAATTCCTAAGCATTCATAGTGAGAAAGTTCTAACTGAGAGGTGTGATGGTGATCAATTTTTTACTAATGAATGTAGAAATATGAGTAAGAAAAGCTTAAAGAAGGTGAGACTAGGGAGAAAGAGAGCTAAAATGACAAAAAGATTGACCTTCCCACTATGCCCTATAAAGAGAACCCATTGCAATGATGGGAAGAGAGCTACAGGGATGAGACCAAAAAAGATCTAGGTGTGGGAGAAACATGATATTGTACATATTTTGTATACTATATATATATATATATATATATATATATATATATATATATATATATATATATATATATATATATATATATATATAGAGAGAGAGAGAGAGAGAGAGAAAAATGTATATCAGCCTGCGGTGACGTGGCTCAATTTTTGTCACCCCACTAACTTGCGGCCCGCTTATAGGAAGAAGTTAAATTACTAAATACCCCTTATGAAAAGCTACTCTTTTGGTATGTATAGTTTATTATATTTTTATATTTTCTGACGTTATTCAATTTTGTGACAATTATCTTTTATAACTGCGGCCAAACTGCCAACATTTTTTATTAAATCACAAAACTAATTTGAATGCTTCTTTAATTTTTTATCTGATTTGAAATTTAATGATTTTTTAATATAGTCGTAGTTTACTTTTTTTCGCATGTAATGTATAATGCGATCAAGGACTACGACTATGGTCGCAGTACTTAACGAGAGCGATAGTATAATCGCAGTTTACGTATTATTTTATATTTTTTGTGCATTTTATATTTTTTGTTCTTCATTTGTGACTGTTGTCTGATCCTCCTATGAACTATTAAATTGGTTTTTACATATAGTATGTGATCATGGACTGCGACTATGGTCGTAGTACCCACGACTGCATTTTTCTGGATGATTTTTTTGTTATGTTAAATGTAATAACGGTGACTAAGGACTGATTCTACAGTCGCAGTTTACGTATGTTTTTATATGTTTTGCGCTTCACCGTAACTGTTGTCTCAGCCGCCTATAAACTATGAAATTTTTTTACTTATTGCATGCGTAGTAGGACTGCGACTATGGTCGCAGTGTTTAAGAACAGCAGTCGCAGTAATAACGGTGACTAAGGACTAATTCTACAGTCGCAGTTTACGTATGTTTTTATATGTTTTGCGCTACACCGTAACTGTTGTCTCATCCGCCTATAAACTATGAAATTTTTTTACTTATTGCATGCGTAGTAGGACTGCGACTATGGTCGCAGTGTTTAATAACAGCAGTCGCAGTAATAACGGTAACTAAGGACTGATTCTACAGTCGCAGTTTACGTATGTTTTTATATGTTTTGCGCTTCACCGTAACTGTTGTCTCAGCCGCCTATAAACTATGAAATTTTTTACTTATTGCATGCGTAGTAGGACTGTGACTATGGTCGCAGTGTTTAAGAACAGCAGTCGCAGTTTCATATGTAATTAAAAGAGCATTAAAAGAGCTTATAAGTTAATATAGTGAGAAAGAGACATTACAAAAAATGAGAATTAAAAGCTTTTAAAAGAAGACAAAATAAGGTTGAATATCAGAAGATCAGGAAATCCTAATCCTCGTCATTATCACCATCATAAGCAGATTCGTCGTCTTCATTCTTCTGCTCTTCCTGTTCATCACTTATTTCCTCATCATCTTCCTGTTTTTGAGGTTTTTTTTGTTTCACCGATAAACTCCCAGAATGGATCGTCTCTATCAAGCTCTTCATCCGATCCGTTGCGAAAAAGCGAGCCTACAGCATCAGAGGACATGCATTCATCAAGCATGTCTCCGTCAAGTGGCAGAGGGATAATGTCTTCCTCACTAACCCACATGAAAACTTCATCATCCTCATGAATAGGAGGATCAGTTAATACATTATTTGATGTAGTGAGATAGTCAAAAGGAGTGAAATCCAGACTGGTATCAGATTCACTAGAATATCCTGAAGAAAAAGGACCGGTGGGGGAACGTTTGAAGTTGAAATCTAAGTGTTCAGAGGAAGAAGATGGGGAAGACATGATTCAAGAATGAATTGAAAAGGAAGAGCAAAAATATTGTTTTTAGATATGAGATAATGTATTAGTTACAAGCACTATATAAAGGTAAAGAATGTGAAAGAACATGAATAGTAATAATAATTGTTATAGGTGAAGGTTGAGTATTGGAAGAAGTGGTAAAAAAAATTAAATATTTAATTGAAGAGTTATGGCGGGAGAATCCGAAGAGTTCCTTTTTTCCAGAGGTTTACTGCGTGAAGTACAAATTAACTTTTTATAGAATGTTTTTCCTATATCTTTAGATTATGTATGGTGCACATCTTTCCTTTATCGAGATTAATATTATTGCATCTCTTTTTCCGAGACTGCTGTTGTATCCCGGTAGATAGAATATTAATTACTTCATTTAATTCATTTAATTCAGTGTAATTAATATAGTATTTTATAAGATGTGATATACGCTAATCTACTTTGTAAACTTATAAAAAATCTGTTCCATAAGGCATGCGAAAAAGGATTGCGACTTTGGTCGCAGTGCAAAAAAAAGATTGCGACCATGGTCGCTGTTCTGAACGAGGTCGCAGTGCTGCGATAATGTTTCGTCTGTTATTTTTATGGGAATAAGGAATGCGACTAGGGTCGCAGACGTGATATAAAAAAGGAATGCGACTAGGGTCGCAGACTGCGACTTTTTGTTATACTATGACTGTGACTAGTGCCGCAGTCGTTATATATAAATTGAAAGTTATATTGTATTAATTCTGCGACGATAGTCGCAATGTTCGAAACGATATCATGTTTCGTTTGTAGTAGAATTAAGAATTTTATAACTGTAGATATATTCACAGCTGAAAATTCTGTTGGTAAATTTTGTTTGTGGATGAGTTTATGCTACTTTAGAAGTAAAAAAGGGGTATTTTTGTCATTTTGATTCATGAATGTTTAGGCGGGATTTTTTTGTTTTTGGCGCCTACACTCTGCGGCCGATCTGTGGCATATATTCAGCCACGTCACCACGGGCTGAGAAACTCTTTCAGCCGTCGGCTGAGGTACAGTAACCCCATATATATATATATATATATATATATATATATATATATATATATATATATATATATATATATATATATATATATATATATATAATTTTTATGCACCTCTTTTGCATTCCATTTCATGCATCTATACATTTCTTTCATACATTGGGGACAATACATGAGATAAGTATGGGGGAGGAATCTAACATGACTAATATAACTAAAAAGAAAAGAAAAAAATAATATATATAAAAAAACTTTTTGAAAGAAAAGAATAATTTTTTGATATATTTTTTGTAAGAAATTAAGTTAATTTTAAGTAATAGAGAAATCATAATTAGGATTTCTTATACTTAGTCAAAATAAGATGACTTGTTTAATTTTTAGGGTTAGAAAAAAAATTGGTGAAAGTAATTTAGTCTTGATCTTTACCTTGAAGAAATATGCATATTTTATACACTTACACACTTAGAGTTTAAAAACAAAGATTCTTATGCCTTATAAATATATATATATACAAAAAATAAATAAATCTAATTATTGATTAGGTAGGTGCTTTGGCCTAAACAAGCCTTGGTATTTATGCAAAAGATGATTAGATAAGTTTAATATATATATATATAAATTCTCTGATTAAGCTGGTTATTTGTGCCTCATGAAGTATAAGTATTCACGCCTAAAAGGGGTACATTTTATAAATAAAAGCCCTTGATTTTGTGGCCTTGTTTGCTCGAGTGTTTAAGTCCTTAGGGGTGTTTTCTCACCTAGTGCCCTAAGACTATCCGGTTTGGATGTCACCGACTAAAAGCTCGTTACATGGGCAGATTAGAAAGCCTAATGAATTAAGGAATAATACCACCAAAGATAAAAAATATATAAATAATAAAAATAATAATAATAAAAAATAAAGCATATGAGTTAATGTTAAAAGAACCCTTAGTCAAAACTTCACGGTCAGGAAAGCGCATATGAATTAGAGTAAAGTAATAAATTAGATGAGAAATACAATTTGACTCCTTCTTTGATTGAAGACATGTTTTGAATAGAGACTAAGTCTAAGAATGAAAAGTTTAATTTTCTTATAACTTATAGATTACTTGAACTCTTACAAATATACTTCAAATAATTTCTCTCATTTCAAAATGCTTTTTGAAAATTCTAACATTTTTCTCTTTCTTTATGGATTTTGTGGGTGCAATCCACTGAAAACCCTCACAAAAAAAATTCGTCCTCTAGGGGTAACCTAGAGGTTTAACGGCTTGTTGCACATGCTCAGTACAATCGAACGACCAGCGAAAGTGGTCTAACAATTGATTAGGATTAGTTTGATGTTTTTGCTCGAGGGCGAGCAAAAGATAAGTGTGGGGGTGTGATCGATCACATATATAGCATATATATTGTCATATTACCATGTTTATTATCTAATAAATCCTATTAATAAGTCTTAATTTTCTTTATAAAATGCAGGCTCGTTGCTAAAAGAAAGGGAAGAGAAACGAGCCCAAAAGCCTATCAAATTCTGATTTAATTCAGAATTAATTCGAAATCAGAAAATCAGGGCAGATCATGGCAAATCAGGGAGGCTGAAAACTGGTTAATTTGGTTTTATAAGAATTCAAATCGGTTGGCATGAGAATCACCGGAGATCAGATCAAAATCAGAGACAAACAGCAAATCCAGCCAGACAAAAGGGGGCAAAATGACACGCCATCCAAATCCCCACCTAGATGTGGCCATATGGCCACATCCTGGCCGCAGATCCGCGGCCATAGTTGTAGATCACGGCCGTTTGGTGGAGATAAGAGGAGCGTTTGCTCCCCTTATCTCCTCACTCCTCTCCCCTCTGTGTTTTGGCCTATAAAAAGCAGGTTTTGCACTGAAAAAGAGAGTGGAGACTAGGATTAGAATTCTTATTCATTTTTATGATTTTAGGAGTAGTGTTAGATAGTTCTGAGAAGCTGTATCTCATATTTACTTTTCAGTTTAGACCAACAAGAGAGAAGAGTGAAACTAAGTGTGTAATTCATCCTTGAAGTGACAATCAAAGGAGATTCAACTTACTTATTCAACCCGACTCAATTCAGAATGTCTATGTATTATTTTTGTTCTCTTGTTTGCTTTCTTTTTATCATGAGTAACTAAACCATCTTCTGGGCTTACTAATCAATCTCTTCTACCTCCTTTCTCTTGATTGATTTTTATGAAAGCAACTCTTTTGAATCAGAATAATTCCTAAGTTAAACTTTGTTCTTGAAAGCACATGAGGATGTCTTTCTTTTAAACTATTTATTCCATACTTTCTTCTTCGTTCTTAATGGTTTAACATTCTCTTTTAAATGATGTGTTAAGAAAGGTCTTAAGCTTTAAACCAAACCATCTTATTTGTTTTGCTTGAACATTAAAAGAAACTAAAGGTTTTTTTTTCTTATGATAAAAGTGATGCACCAAAATGTTCTTGAGATAAGTAAGTAGTTGATTAGAAGATTAGTGAGCCCAGATCCTTTTCATAATTTAAATCACAGCCAAATCACTATCAAATCATTTTCTAAAAGATCATCTTCTCCAAAGCCTTTTCTAAGTTTTAATTTTTCTTTTAATCATTCCCTTACTCTCCATTCTCCTTTTCAATATTAAAAAAAAGAAAGAAAAATACCAACACCATCCTTTGTTATTTAACAATTCATCGAAAAGCATCTATCGCATTCCTCCTCATGGACACAACCCGTTAGCTCAAAACTAGATGGTAATTCTCACTGCTTTCACTTTCAATCACTATCGGATTCACTTGGATTCATAAACACAGAAGAGGAAGCAAACAAAGACAAGAACAGAAAAGAAAAGAACGATTCGATTCGATTCAAATAATAATGAAAGAAAAGGTTACTTACACTGGTGTCACCCTTAGTACAAGCTTGTCTCATTCCTCCATGAAAATCTCCTCTCCTCTCAGTTACATAAAGAAAATAAAAAATTACATAAAAAAAATTAAAAACCTAAGTTACAAACTACAGATTAGCTGAAATTCTACTCTGTACTTGATCGTCCCCAGTTCGCTCTGAAAACTCACTATTTATAGGCAAAAACCCAACGTGGAGAAGCGTACGAAGATAGGGAGAGCAAATGCTCCACTGAATGAACAAATCCGCGAAAACGTGACTGCATTTTCACAGCCTGGGTGTGGCTAGATGGCCACACCCGGGGGGTACAGCTCCTGGATTTGAGATTTCCCTTTATCTAGTTCTGAATTTCCTATTCAGCTCCTGGATTTGACGAAACTACCTTTGATCTTTGACTTTAACCAATTGATTTGGGAAGGTTTATTTTAATTGATTTTCAACTTCTCTGATTTGCCATGATCTACCCTGATTTTTTTATTTTGAATTAAGTCTGAATTAAATAAGAATTTTGATAGGCTTTTGGGCTCATTTTTCTTCCCTTTCCTTTAGCAATGGGCCAGCATATAAATTAGATAATAAATAGTATTAAAAAAAGAGTTTATTATATAATAAGTATGAGAATGTGATAATAAATATGCAGTATATGTGACCAATTAAGCAGAATTAAAATTTTTTAAGTCATGAATTCCAAACGCGATTCTTGTATACAAAACCCGCATTTCAAACCTCAAAACGCAGAGTTCACCATGCTCGCATTTCAAACCTTAAAATACAATAAATTTCTATAAAATCTACAAAAAGTAAGTTCTTATAAATGAATTTGAGCACGAATATGTGGGATTAAAAAATCAACACATATAATAAACATGTGAACTTTTTTTGAGATATTAAATAAATTTTAAAATAAAAACTTTTAAAAATTGTTTTTAAAAAACTTAACTTTAAATTGAAAAATAAGTTTTTTCAAAACTTGTATGAAGATAAAAAAAAAGTTTCTCAAACTCATTTGAAGCCCCAATGTGTATGGATAAGGTCCACAGCACATATAGAACTATATGAACTTGTTTTGATAATATCTTATTATAAAACTAAAACATAAACTAGTTAAATTGAAACACAAAATTTTTCTTTTTGAAAATCAATATCAAACTTTGGTGTTTGTGTATATAAATTTGAGCAATTAAGTCTAATCTAAATTTACAAAATTCTCAACATCCTTACAATGCAGAGTCTTCTTCTTGATATGATCTTCTTTCTCATCTTGACTCGATCAAAACTTGGTTCTTGTTGAGCCCGATTCCTTGAGTTCTTGATGCATTTATGCTTGAGCTCTGGAATTAACCGTGTTAGTTTCAAATCTTGACATTGAGTCTTTTGAAGAAAGCTAAATGTAACACCCCGATCTCGTGGATAAGAGGACGCTACCGTGACGTACATACGCAGGGCGAATATACCCTCACATATATATACTCAGCCTCAGCACAGGAAATAAACAAAATATACATAATAATTTCAGCATTAAATAAGTACAAAAATACCTGCAGAATGGGTCAGTGACCATGATAGATATGAAAATATGGATAAATAAGGAAATAAACATAGAATCATAAAGATACCTACGAATAATATAGGTGACGAGTCTTCTATGTGTATCCCATGAAATATCTGGTACTACGATATCTCAGATTTTTAACCTGGGCGGCCTAGTGAGTGGTAAAATAAAGAAAGCAGTAATATATACTATAGTAACACATTCATTATAATATATATAATAGATGTCAAGGTAGCAATGATACAATATAATAATAACAATCGAAATAAATATACAAGTGTCATATTTTACATCATCAAAACCTAGAATGTTATAATAATGTCATTACTGCAATAATATCTAATTTTATATCATTACTATCAGTTTATATGTCCAAACTATGCTACCACAAATAATATGTAAGTCACTTTGGGGGATTATGTTATTATAATCAATAGAGTTATACTGTTTATATATTATTCTCAGTATGAGTCATATGATACAGTGGTGTTCCAAATTACATCAGTGTATAAGTAACATGTAGCAAGTTTTAGTTTCTTTATATTTATTATTTAAACTAACAATAACAGTAGCATCGTAGTATTTTGATGAATATGAATATGTAGATATGTGATTGCCAAAAAGAATATAGAGAATAAGAAAAGTGTATGTGATTAGTTTCAACTATGAATATTCGCAATTTAACCGATGTAGTAAGAGCTAAACGGGTCGAACCTCAGGAAGAGATACGATGGAAGCTTTTTGGTAATAATGTCTTCTTATTATCTTTTCTATTTAAAGAACTTAGAAAAGAAAGAATGAATTGTATTTGGATAAAGAATTAAATTAAAAGAAAGGTTTAGAGCTTACTAATAATCAACCACCATACATGCTAATGCTAGATAGAAAACTACTTCACTTCAAAATCTAAACATCATATTCTACCACAAAATCAAGTAAGATACATAGGATAGAAAGTAGGATACGGATTGAAATAGCACTAACTAAGATGTAACATTACAATGTCAAGATTGTCGGTCAAGTATAAAGTAAGAAAGATCATTAGAAAGTACAAGCAAATCTTTAACCCTAACACTTATTAAAGTAAAATATCATGATATTTATCAAGTATAAATTAAGAAAAACAATTAAAAAGTGTTTAAACTAGTTGCTTATCCTAATAAGTCTTCAAGAATAAAGATTGGAGTAGGCATGCATATGATTTAATCCGGTTATCTACTAAATATTAGATGAGATAGTAGTGTTATATTAGCAAGTAATGAAAAAAGACCTAGATACTCATGGTAAACATTGGAAGCAAAAAAAGAAAGAAATAAAGAAAATAATGAAGAAGCAAAATTAAAGACAAACAAAGATATAAGAAATGTAGAACTTGTTTATTGATTGTCACGATCAATTACAAGAGTTGTCTTCCTTCTCGTATAAAAACTTACATAAAAATTCGGAAGGAAAATAGATCTAAAAAAAATCCTAATTTTCATCTCTTATATGAGATGAGAGATTATGAGATACTTCAGCTCTTTAAATAGGCCTCAAAGCTAATCACACTAGGATACAAATTAGAAGGTTTTCTAATTCAATACAAGAATTAATTCTTGCAGCAAGTTGGTGTGTTGATCACAGAATACGACTTACCAAATGGCTGAATTGAAAAGAGTGATAAACATAAGAATTGTAATCCTTTAAGTCCTCTTTCCATAACATCTTGAATAATCAGATTTGAATACCTGTGGCAAATGTTATGATCCAAAATACTAAAAATTGTACAGTCTAAATCCGAATCTGAATTGATTTTGAACTCCAATTAATTTGAATTATCCTCTTTATCCCTACAAGGATTAGATTTATTCCATCCAACTTTTAGAAGTATATCTTCTGATTTTGAATTTGAACTTTTGAAGATGATGATATATCCTTTCCTCCTCTTGATTTCAAATTGATTTAAATTGAAATCCAAATTTGGATAGGATTATGGTTAAAATAGAAGCTTCTTGTATCCCGATCTTCTCATTTAAGTAACTACACCCATAATAAAAAAGAGGGTTAAATAGCAATATTAAATAAAGAATAATCAAGAATAAATGTGCAAATATAATAATAATATAAAATTGAGATGCAATCCCACCTCCACACATACCTTTTGATCGTCCTCGAGCAAAAAAAAAAAAAAAAAACTAATGTATCCCAACTCACTTTCATAGGAATCACAGTTGCATTTAGAGCGTGCAACAAGCCATTTAACCACTAGGTTACCCATAGAGGATGAGTTTTGTCTCGTGAGGGTTTTCAGTGAATTACACCCACAAAATTTATAAAGAAAGAAAAACAAATCAGGACTAAGTTACTTTTTCAATTTTTTCTCCTAAATCTAAAAATCAAACAAATAATCTTATTTTGATCAAGTGTCAAGAAATCCTAATTATGATTTTCCTATTTCTTAAAATTAACTTAACTTCTTTAAAAATAAATCAAAATATTGTTTTGATTTCAAAAAGTTTTTTTAAAAAAAAATTGTTAGCATCTACTTATGTTAGTATGTTAGTAAACCCTCCCCCACACCTATCTCATGTATTATTCTCAATGTATGAATGAATGCATGTATGCATGAAAAAGAAGAAAGGGAAGGCAAAATGTGACCTCAAGGTGGTAGTTCCAGTAGTGGCCAGATTGGTCCAAACATTGCTACCCAATCTAAATCTTGTAGATCATCAAGGAACCCATCTTTTATGACCTATTTTCTACATTGTTATTATCCTCCAAATGAACAGGATCATGCAAGACCCTAACATTGAAACTATCTCGATTGTATGACCAATCTTGAAATACCATCTCAGAGTCATCATTGTCTAAACCTTGGTCAAACAATATAATTTGATTTAATAAAGTGATTGATTTGGGCTCAAGAATGATAAGATTGGGAACCAATACTGGCTTGGGAAAAATCTAATTTAGGTTCGAGAGTCAGGTTTGGTTTGAGAGTGGGCTTCAAATCAAAGAACTTAAGTTCGTATTTTCTAATCCATTAAATGAATGTGACTATCCAAAATAGGTGATCCAATTTTATAATATACGGGTTCTAGAATTAATGTTGGCTTGAGAATTGGGTCCAAATTAGGTAAAGACACCTGAGCCAACATGGATTCAAAGTGTGAAATTAAATCACAAAGTTTAGGATCAGGTTCACGTTCACAATCATGTTCAATCTCATTGAAGTTAAAACTTGCCAATTTGTCCATGGGTTGGGATTGATCAAGTTTACGTTGGTGCGATGAAATTGAATTTTGATCAAGGTCTTCAAGACACCATGATTCGTCAGTCTCGTCAATAGGGCTGGGTGAATAAAAAATGATCAAAAAGGTGTTAGGTAGAGTTTTCTTAATCCTAACATTTTCAATGTTTTCTGGACGATCCAGTTGTACTTCTAATCCATCGAGATAATAGATGTAATCATTTTGATTTTAAATCATGTATGGATTTAGGGTTTGAGGCCTTTGAATGGATCGTGAGTCTTCCACTTTATGAATTCTTCGCTCTAAATCTTTTAAGATTTTTATCTTCTTTTCCCAATCAGATTGTTCTTCTATAGGTTTGAAAAAAGGGGTATATGGAGATGGTTGTTGGAAAGGTAGTTTTGACCTATCAAATGAATTGTAACCAAATGAATTTAGATAGGCCATGGGGAATATATTTTTTTTATGATTTTCACACAAACAAAGAAGAATTTAGTTAGAAAACAATGTATACTGTTCCCTCCCTGGCAACGACGCCAAAACTCTGATTGCTAAAAAGAATACAGAGAATATGAAAAGTGTATGTGATTGGTTCAACTCTGAATCTTTGCAATTTAACCGCTGTAGCAAGAGCTAAAAGGGTCGAACCTCAGGAAGAGATGTGATGGAAGATTTTCAATAATATTGTCTTCTTATTATCTTCTCTGTTGAAGAACTTAGAAAAAACATGATAAATTGTATATAGATAAAGAATTAAACTAAAAGAAAGGTTCACAGTTTACTAATAACCAACCACCATACATGCTAACACTACATAGATAATTACTTCACTTCAAACTCTCAACATGATATTCTACCATAAAATCAAGTAAGAGACATGGTATAGAAACTAGGGTAAGGGTTGAAAAAGCACTAATCAAGATGCCACATTACAATATCAAGATTGTCGGTCAAGAATAAAGTAAGAAAGATCATTAGAAAGTACAAGCAAATCTTTAACCCTAACACTTATTAAAGTTGAACATTAAAATATCAAGATTTTTATCAAGTATAAATTAAGAAGAACAGTTAAAAAGTGTTTAAACTAGTTGATTCTCCAAATGAGTCTTCAAGAATAAATACTAGAGTACGCACGCATATAATTTAATCCAGTTATCCACTAGACATTAGATGTGATGGCGGTGGTATCTTAGTAAGCCATGAGAAAATATTTAGCTACTCATGGTAAACATGGCAAGCAAAAGAAATAAAGAAATAAAAAATAAGAAAAGAAAAATTAAAAACAAACAAAGATATGAGAAAGGTAGAACCTATTTATTGATTGTCATGATCAATTACAAGAGTTGTCTTCCTCCTCGTACAAAAATAAAAATTCGAAAAGAAAATAGATCTAAAGAAAAACCTTAATTTTGATCTTTGATGTGAGAAGAGAGATTATGATAGATTTTAACTCTTTAAATAAGCCTCAAAGCTAATCACACTAGGATAAAAATTAGAAGGTTTCCTAATTTAATACTAGAATTCAATCCTGCAGCAGGTTAGCGTGCTTATCACTGAATAAAACTCATCAGACTGCTGAATTGAACAGAGTGGTAAACATAAGAATTGTAGTTCTATACGTCATCTTTATGTAGTATTTTGAATTATCGAATTTGAATATCTGCAGCGAACGTTATAATCCAAATACTAAAAGGTGTACAGTCTAAATCCGAGTCTGAATTGATTTTGAACTTCATTTAATATGAATTGTCCTCCATATCCCTATTAGGATTAGCTTTATCCCATTCATCTTCTAAAAGTATATCTTATGATTTTGAATTTGAACTTTTGAAGATGATGATATATCCTTTCCTCCTCTTGAATTCAAATTAATTTAAATTGAAATCCAAATTTAGATAGGATTAGGGATAAAATAGAAGCTTCTTGTATCCTTATCTTCTCATTTAAGTATCTACACACGATAATCAAAAATAGGCTTAAATATCAATATTAAATAAAGAATAATCAAGGATAAATGTGTAAATATGACAATAATAATGCAAAATTGAGATGCAATCAATATGATGTATGCTGAATAACCATACTACAGTGTTGTGATTATATAATAATAGTGTCTACAGAGTATACATGAAACAGAACACATAAACTGCAGAGTATACGTGTACATGAATGGTGTGCCACCACATGAAGTGTAATAAGTATCAGGAAGTATAACAAAGTATACATGTGACATGATAGTGGATAAAATATCAGGAATAGTAACTTTTATAAATGAACAGTAATATACATGTATCGAGCAAGTCATGTTATTTATACAATAATAACAATCAGTACCGCCTGGTATTTTAATTAATCTCTTTCAGTGTTCCATACCATTATCAGTTCATACTAGAGCCCGCACTCCAGCCGAACCCATTCGAACATACGAGTACCATTATTCAAACGAGAGAGTAACCAAATAACAAACGTTCCTGATGTCACTATTGTTTAAATTATTTCATTATATTAATTGAAAACTCAATGATCAAGAAGTTCTAATCAGGTAGATGTAACCCATGCATACCTAAGATCACGGCCTTATATAATCCCCTGGGTGCTGGGACCAAGGAGCTCCACTAAAAGGGGAGCATGAAATGGGAAATGGGAGCTCATGGAGCTATATACAATCGGTAGCCAACACCACCATCCCCTGCAGTGGATAAATATGGATATCGTACATCCACCCGATAAGATCTAATCAACCGTCAAGTCTCCCCATCCCCAAGTTATATTTATTATATTTAAACTACAAAGTGTATTAAAAATAAGTACAGTGCATGGTACATGTAACACGATAACAAAACATGAGCTCTGCTAATAGCTTAAAACAAGATAACAAGAAATAGGAAACAAGAGATGTGGGATTCTAGAGGTGGCCCCCGCGACTTAGATCCATGTGGCACTTAGTTCCACACATCGCATATCAGCAGCTCACATATCTAGTAACGGGAATATCAATATTAGTAACGGGAAACAATCATGTAACTAGAATACAAGGATATTCATGTAATAATAATTCATTGAATATAAACAGTGATCCATGTAACAAGAATATCGAGACAATCAATGTATGTATACCGGTGAATCCATACGACAAGTACATGTAATAACAGTGTAGAGTGTCCATGTAATAGTGATACAAGTACCAAAAGAACAAGTATGGTGTATCAGTATAATCAGTGATAAAAATACATGAAATAATAGTGTTCATGAAACAGTGATAATAGCACATGAAATAATGGTGTCAAATATCCATGCAACAGTGATAACATATAATACGTTAGAGTTTTCGTGTATCAGTGTATATGTAACAATATCTGAGTAACTGTGATAGATGTACTGAAATGACGGTCTCCTTTTTGTTAGATGTAATACGAACACGTGGAATAGATATGCATATAAATACAAATATCAATATTTATTATTGTTAATATGATTATGATCAATATCATAAGTAAGTTATTTACAAGTTCTTATTTTCAAACTCTTCACAACCATTTAAATAATTATTATAGTATTTATTAATCTGAAATTTCTTTAATTGACCATCTTATATAATTACTTATATTTTATATTAAATCATGAAACAAATTAAAATATTATTTTATCAATTGTGTTTAATAAAATATCATACATATTCTTATAAAAATGATTTCCTGATAATTACAAGTTATGAATTAATATTTATAATGATTTACCCATAATCACGATTTATTAAATAAAGCAATAAATCAATTTATTAAACATGCATAAATATAATTTATGAAAGGAAAACACTCACATAACTATTAAAGAAATATCGCTCGTCTTTCTACAATCATAACGGCTCCAGAATCGTCCAAATCGGACTCCGGATGCTCCTGATATCATCCGAACACTAAAACATTGTAAATAAGTTAGATTTATAATAATAATGTAAAAATGTTATTTAAAAGGGGGTTTCTGTAACTTTACCTTTATTGGGTTAGAAGCGCGTTTGGGTTATTTATAGGTCGGGTTTAGATCACCAAACCCGTTTGACCTAAATGAAAAAGGGTTATTGGGTTATAGGGTTAGGGTCGGGTCTAGTGGGTTATTGGGTTTGTACCCAATAGATAAAGAGAGAGAGTAAGAGAGAGAAAAGAGAGAAAAGAGGGGAGCAGGGCAGCAGCGCGCTGCCCTGAGCATGGCCGCGCAACCGCGCGACCATGGTAGCCCATAGCGGCCCACCAGCGGCGATGGCCACGACAACCGCCGGTGGTCGGGTTGCAAGAAGAGAGGGAGAGAAAGAGATTTGGAAGGAGGACGTAGGAAAGAAGAAAAGAAGGAGAAAAAGAAGAAGAGGGTGGTCTGGCCTAGCCTGCCCGCACCGGTGGCGACAGTCAGGCCAGCCGCTGGCAATGAAGAGAGACGAGAGAGAAAAAAGATTGAGAAAAGAGAGAGAGAGAGAGAGAAGAAATAGAAGAAGAAGAAGAAGAAGAAGTAGGTGGTGGTGGTGTGTGGTTACCATCGTGGGTTAGGCGGCCTGGTCGGCCGTGTACGTGGCTGCGTTAGCCGGCGATGGCGGGTGACAGAAACAGCAAAGAGAGAGAGAGAGAGAGTAAGAGAGGAAGGTAGGGAAAAGGGTGAGAGTGAAATAGAGTGAGAGAGATTGAGAGGGAAGAGTGAGAGATTAGAGAGAGTGCGAGTGTTATAGAGAGAAAATGAGAGAGTTAGGAGGGGGAGAGAGAGAAAGATAAACAGATAAATAGAGAGGGGAGGCGGTGGATGACTGTTGGTGGAAGAGAGAAACTTGGAGGAGAAGGAAAAGAAAAGGGAAAAAGAATTATAAAAATGTAAATTTATATTATTATTTTAATAAGGTAAAAAATTGACTAGTTCCGAACAGTTCCTAAAAATTTTGTAAAATAGAGAATATTATTCTATGAAATAATATGGATTCAGATTTAAGAAATTCTGTCTAGTTTGAAAATTAAAAATTCGGAAATATATCACTACTAGGCGACACCGTTTTGGCCAGATTTTGGACTAATTCAAAAAAATCACCAAAAATGTCTGAAATGAGAAAAATATGATTTTAAAGAATAATTTGAAAGCAGATTCTCAAAATTCAACTCCAATTATAAATCAAAAATCTTAGAGCGATTGTCGGTATCGTCGACACTGAATTCAGAGAAATAATTCAGAAAAATTTCAAAAAATTCTAAAAAATCTAAAATATTAGAAAATAATATTTGAAACTAAACTGGCTCAATCTGACTACCATAAAAGTAAGATCAACTTTATACACTGTATCGAGTACTAATACTGTGATACGTACATCAAGGATTAGGGGTTACACTTCTCCCCACCTTACAAAAAATTTTATCCTCAAAATTTCAGTTCAGGTGGGAGAACAATATATACAGTCCTAGAGCCTGAAGGTTATGGGCCTACGACACTTCCACTGTGCTACTCTGATATCCTTAGTGAACTCGGGGTGAAGAATTAGTGTCATGAACTAAAGATAAAGGACTAGAAGCAAAAGAATGAAGAGAAAGCGAGAAAAAAAATCAGATTATTCTAGTTGACAACTGAAATTAAGGAAAAGAAAAAAGTCAAGTAATGAATTGTCAACGAAATGGTATTCTTGTACTCGTAGCTGGAATCCCCAAATTCAGATGCAAATGAGTGCTAATCTGAATCTGATTGTGCTATTGATAAAAGCCCGAGCATTAACTTAGGTGGTTACTCACATTCGGTGTGAACCTAGGCTCTGATACCAAACTATAATGTCCCGATCTCGATACGGGGACGCTACATCAACGTACATATGTAGGGCGAATATACCCTCACATATATACGCTAAGCTTAGTACAGTGAATAAACACGATATACACAATAATTCCAACATTAAATAAGTACAAGAATACCTACGAAAGGGGTCTGTGACCATGTTAGATATGAAAATATAGATAAATAAAGAAAATAAAGATAAAATCATAAAGATTCTTACAAATAGTATAGGTGACGAGTCTCCTATGTATATCCCGTGAAATATCTAGTACTACGATATCTCGAATCTCCAATCTGGGCACGCAAACCCAGGGTCATCAGAAAATGACCTAGTGAGTGATAAAATGAAGGAAGTAGTAATATATACTATAGTAATACAATCATGATAATATATATAATAGATATCAAGGTAACAATGATACAATATAATGATAATAACAATCAGAAAAAATATACAAGTGTCATATTTTAACATAACCAATACCCAGCATGTTATAATAATGTTATTACTATAATAATTGAAATCACCTAGAGGGGGGTGAATAGGTGATGGCTATACTAAGTGGCAAATAATGCGGATTAAAAACTAATTAACAATAAACAACAACAATATTAAAACTTGCAAGGAAGTAAACAAATAATAGTGCTGTTGGCCCAATGGCTTTCCACTCTAGTTTTGATGATGATCAACACTCATGTAGTTATGTTTACTAATATTCTTGTGTTTCTAAGTTTCAGATCATTAACAGGATATTAGTTGGTGATTAGCTTCAACAAGATGATTAGAAGCTATTCATGTTGATTCCGGTGCCAAAGCTTAAAGATCATACCTTTGCACTTGGAGAATCACGGAGTTTTGGAGCAAGTCTACTTGAAGATGAAGATCGTCAAGAAGACTTAGGTATCCTAGTTTAGATAGAATTTTAGATCCATTTGTAAAGCTTAGTTTAGTTGATATGCTCAAGTGCACAAAACACACACGTTTTATGATTTGATATTTGGTTTTTATGAATAGTTGTTCAAAACAAGTTTACATATGGTATATGTATAGTAGATGTTTTCTATTTATACATACATGCTTTAACTTGGTAAACAAACTTATTTTGATATCCCTATTCATGTTTTGGAAAAATCAAGTTTGACAAAATACAGGTTTTGTTTTGATAAAATTTGCAAGACTCTAAAATGAATTGATATGTTGATATATTGTCTTGAAATTTTTATCACATGTTTATGTTTTAACATAAAATGATAAAACAAGTCTTAGAAAAACATATTTTTATAAAAACAGTTTTTATTGTGATTAAAACTATTTTTTAGATTTACTGTGAATTTATGGGATTTTTATTGAGTGATAAGACCTATTTTCAAATCCCGTATCTGTGCAGATCTGCACTGTGCCTGCCAGGCCAGTTCGGTCGACCGGACCGGTCGACCGCACCAAGCAGCCGGTCGACCGGGTCGGTCGACCGATGTGCACAGACGTGCACGCTGGCGACACATGTAGTCGGTCGACCGGACCGGTCGACCGAGTTGAGAGCTCTGCTCACGGGAATTTTCGGTCGACCGGACCGGTCGACCGCTGCTGCCCAACGGTCACATTTTTGACCGTTGGCGGTCGACCGGACCGGTCGACCGGCAGTTGGTCAGACTGCCACATCAGCCTAACGGCTAGTTTTTCCTAGGGGCTATATATACCCCATTTCTCCATTGTTTTGAAGAAGAATTTTTGAGCTAAAAATTTTCAGTTTTCTGAAGAGTTTAAAAGAGTTTTTAAAAGAGTTTTTAAGCCAAAAGGATTTCATCTTATTTGTTTTTGGGTTTTTAGAAAATCAAAGAAAAATAGGTTTTTGGGATTTTTGCTTAGATCTTCAATTCTATCATATTGCAAGTATTTTCCCAAGGATTTTTCTTTGTTGCTTGTTTCCAAAAACACTTGTTTTCCACACTTGAGCTATATCTTCTATCCTAAACTATTTAGGATCTTCTTTTTGTGGAAAAAGAAAAAGGAAAGAGGTTTGTGGTTGAAATATACCACTTGTTGTAAACCCTTGATTTCTTGAGTTGCTCCCTCTTTGGTAGAGGTGGAGATTGTTGTATTGGGTTATTGGTTGTGAGCCTCTTCGGTAGAGGTGTGTGGTTTGGTTGTTGTATTGGCTACGGGCCTAACCCCTCGGTTGTGAGGAGGTTGTTGTTGAGAGAGGAGTTTGGTACTCCTAGAGTTGTAAGAAATCCTCTTCGGTAGAGGTTCCCTCGGTGGGAGTTGAGATAGTGGAAATCCTACACGGTGGTGTAGGCGGGGATGTAGAGCAAGGTGCTCGAACCTCGAAACAAATCTTGGTGTTTGCGTTGTGATCCATTGTCTCTCTAACTCTCTCTCTTATTATTGTGCAAAGCATCATACTTATCATCATATCATACTTGCTTGTGTTGAGCATTGATTCATTCATATCATATATTGCTTGTGTTGTGCATATTTCATATTGCCTTGCATTTATTCATATTGCTATCCACTCTTATATGCTTGGCTTGATTGTGTGTATTTCTTATTGCTTGGATTGCTTGTGTGTGTGTGCCTAACTTGTACTCATCCAACAAGAGCTTCACA
This sequence comes from Agave tequilana, assembly GCA_038442645.1. Lineage (NCBI taxonomy): Eukaryota > Viridiplantae > Streptophyta > Magnoliopsida > Asparagales > Asparagaceae > Agave > Agave tequilana. The sequence goes on along the minus strand of JAVJIF010011224.1, from coordinate 49,082 downwards.
TAGCGCCTCAACCCATTTCAAGGGGAATCAAGGGGAGTTAATCCAGAGCCTCGCAAGGGGAATTCGGCTACACTTGTTGTATTGTATTAGTTTGTGCATAATTTGCATTAGCTTCCGCATTTAGCGCACTTAGTTTGCATTTAGTTTCTTAGATTAGCACTAACACCTATTCACCTCCCTCTAGGTGTTTTTCAATTGGTATCAGAGCTAGTGCTCCTGATACTTAGGCTTAACATCCTAGGAGTGATCCATTTGCTTGCTAATCTCATTTGTATTTGTTTGTACATTCATATATAGTTTACCATGGACTTCATGACCCCTCCTAGCTTTGACCCTTCCAACATTGATGTTTGGAAGTATAGGATGTCCATGTACCTAAAGACCCTAGGTTTGCATGTTTTCCTTGCGGCCACCAAGAGATGTTATCTTGGTGATTGCAATCATATAGGGGCCAATGCACAAGCCCTAGAGGCTATTAGAAGCACTTTATCAAAAGAATATCTTCTACGTGTTTCTAATCTTGATTCCGCTTTTGCAGTGTGGAACAAGTTGACAACAACCACCACCTCCAAGCTTCAATTGCCAATCCAAGAAGAGGAATCTAGCGGAGAATCCGAGCCACAACAATGCTATATGGTCCAAGGGAATGACTCCCTTGAGGTACATTCGGAATCTCAACTAGATAGTAATGATTGTGCTAGTTCTTCAAATGATTATGTTGATCCCCATGCCTTAAATGAAGAACTATCTATTGTGTGTGAAAAGTTAATAGAAAAATATAACTTGTTGAAGAGTGCTGGAGACAAGGTACGTGTTTGCATTGCATTTAGACTAGGACAAACTCCTTGCTTGATTTTCTTGCTTTGAGTGAATCCTTGTTATATTTCTTGTACACTTGCACAATTCAAATTTAAGGGCATACCCGTAAATAAGATAAGGTGGGGGAGGTCATTACCCTTTCCTTAGCCCGAAAACCACAACCCAAGCACTCACTAACCCAAGCCTAAATTAATAAAAAGTAGACGTTGGCCCTAGGGACATCTCGGACTCATTTAGGAGATTATCCTAAGGGGGAAAAGTGTTGGAATTTAACTCTTGCAAAATCGGTGTCTAGGAAAGGGGTTGAGGGCCGAAAGCCCGAAGGTTGCTGGTTACTTAATTAAGGAACGTCTCCGGACGGAAAACCTCCCACCAACCTTACCCTTCCCTGGCTGATTAGCTTGTGGTTAGAGTCTACACTGAACCTCCTGTGGACGATCTATTGTTAGGAGTCGTCTAGGTCTAAGTCTACCCTAACTTAGGTTAGAATTTTCTTTCTTTCTTTTGTTTGTTTGTTTGTTTGATTTTTGTTTGTGATTGTGTGATATGGCTTACAATTACAATTCTTTCCATCATAATCCTTATGTCATACACACACCATATTCAGATAATTCCAACCCGGTGTTTTACAATATGCACCAACCAAATACACCGGGTTGGCCTTATCCGAATCAATACGACCCATACACCCCATCTAATGATTATAATGTCCAAAATAATTTCAACTCTTTACCGAGTAATTGGGGATTCTAGTACCCCGAGTCAAATTATCAAAATCCTTGTCCACCATATTCACCTTGTCCACCATATTCATTTCCTGAGTCCACTTCATATACTCCTTTTTCTGAACCTCCCTTTGAAGAAAAATCTGAGTTGCAAAGGAGTATAGAAGCCAATTTACTGAGAGTTGAGCAACAACTTCAAAAACCATTTGTCTCTCCAATTCCACCATATTCTCAAGAATCTTACTCAGTTCCACCTTTTCATAATGAACAACCATTTGCTTGTGAACCGAGTAAAGATTTCTTGTGTGAGTCAACTTTTCCATCATCACACACTTTTGACTCACACTTCCAAGACCACACTTCCTCTTTCCATCAAAACAATGAAATCATCGATTATGGAAAGATGCTTGAAGACATGACCAATGCTCAAAATGCTAGAAATCGTGACATAGATTTGATGATCCAATCTCTCCATTCTCATCCTCTTTCTAATGTCACTAGCCACTCTAAATCCAAAGAGTCATGTAGTCTTGGAAATTCAGATTCAATTTCAGCAAGTTTTTCATTTCCTAAACTTGAACTTGTCCAAAATTCAAATCCAATTGACATTTTGGCAAGTTTTTCATCTCCTAAAAATAAACTTGTCCACACTTCAGAACCAATTGACATTTTTGCAAGTTTTCCTTTTTCTGAAATTGAACTAGAACATGAATTTGATCCTGAACTTTCACTTGATGATTCCAATCTACTTCCTGATTCAATCATGACTTCCATATCCTTACCTAATTTCAATCCATTTCCTGAGTCAGAATTGGATCCATTTCCTATCCATTGTGAAAATGAATCACCAATCTTTTATGATGATCACATAGAACTTGGCCAATTCCATACTTCTGAAAGTCCTATCGATAAATTGGTAAGTTCTCCACATTTAATTGAACTACATGAAGAATGTGATCTTGAACCCCAACTTTGTGATTCAATCCATTTTCCTGATTCCATAATGACTCCGGTATCTTTACCTCACTTTAATTCTTTCCCGGAATCAACCTTGAATCCATTCCCAATTCACAATGAAGTTGAATCACCCATCTTTGAGGATCATGTCGAACTTGCCCAATTTTTCACTTCTGAAGATCCAATTGACATATTGGCAAGTTCTCCATTTTGTGAAATTGAACTAAATGAGATATGTGACCTAGATTTGCACATCTGTGATTCAGTTCAAATCCCTGAATCATTATTGACTCCAGTTATATTACCCAATTTGAGTAACCTTCTAGAGTCAGTTTTGATTCCCATCCTTCCTGAACTGGAATTACCAATTTTAATAGTCACATTCCATCGTTGGACAATTCATGTGGACTTGAGTTAACATTTCTTGACTTGGACCCAATTCTTAAATCCATTCCGACTCCCGAACCGTATCTTGAATTCATTCACTTCCCTGAGTCGGTGTTACTTTCCGAGTCCAAGTCAACTGTTCTATCATTTCATTCACCATTCTGGGACAAGGATTTTGATGAAAATGATTCTGAAATTATTAGGAAAATCTTGAAATTAGATGGGGTTATGTACATAATTAAGAGCACACACGCATGCATCATTTTCATGGGTCATATTTTTGTGATTTTTGGTAGGTTTTTGAAGACCCAACGCCAAGCTGATTGGGCCATGTTCCGTGGACCAGTCCGACCACCCCCAGAACCACCTCCTTATTAATTTTTTTTTTTTTTTTTTTTTTACTAACATAGGATTCACTAACATAAAATTTAGGAAATAATAATAATAAAAAAAAAAAAGAAATAAACATAAAGGAGGATTTTCATGTTTAAAAGAGTCCCACATTTTCCAAATTCTACATCTTTCTAAATTCCTAGGAATTCCCATATTTTCAAAATTCAAATTCTTTCCATCTTTTTAAATTCCTAGGATTCCTAAAATTCTTAGGATTCCTCAAATTCCATCTTTCAAAGCATTCCTAAATTTGAGGTCTTTCCAAATTCCTAGGAGTCAAAGATTCTTTTCATAAATCCCTAGGGTAAATTTGTTTTTGACCTAGGGATAATTTAGGGACTCTCAAAATTCCTTTCTCCTATAAAAATACCCCTCCCACATATTTTCTCTCTCACCCGAGAAACAAACCTCAGATCCCTAATTTCCTCTCAAAACCTCAGCTCTACAAATTTTCCCTTCTCCTGCTTCCTTCAGATTGCCGCGGATCCACAAGCCTAGCCGCGCAAACGCGGCTCTTCTGTAGAATCCAGTGCCCAGAAAAATTTCCCACCAGTCGATTTCAAGTGCTTCTTCCAGATCTGGTGTCACAATTTCTTTCAGAGTTCTCTGCATCCACAACAGAGATCGTTTTCTTCCCCCCACGTAATCCGGGGGTGGTTCGATATTCTAATCTCTACTCTTTACTGCTTTAATCTTCAATCTCTGTTATGGCACCACAAATTTTTCCTGAAAAAGACTTTGGGCGGATTTTGATTGATAATAATGGGTATGGACATGTATTTTTAGAACGAATAAGGGCTAGGAATTGGTACAATTTGATTTATGATAATTCTGAGACCGAGTCATTCTATTGTCCTGAATTGGTGAAGATGTTTTACACTCACCTAGATCAAGCCTCGGTAGATTCACAAGCTTACCAATTCACTGTCCACATGCCTAATGGTGATTTCATTGTCACGCTTCCTCTTATTGAGGAAGTCACTCATGTCCCGACCAACTCACACCATAGCGAGCCCCTCCCTTTAATTGACTATATGACTGTTATGGGAGTTCGCTGCACGGAGCAGGATCGTGGGCTTAAGGCTAGCACCACGTTTAGGAATGTTCATTGCATAGGACGTTGGATCCTACGCAATATTTTAGGGCTAGACCATACCACGACTTTTAACAGGCCTGTGCTACAGATTATACATGACTTGATGACTAGACAACGCACGGTCTGTTTAAACAAGGTTATCTTCCATGCACTAATTGTCAACTCTTCCCGAACAAGAGGTGCCAAATACACACACCCCATCCTGATTACACGTCTGTGTAGGACCTTCCTACCAGATGATGTATTTGATTCATTTGATAGAGTGTTTGCTGCACCAGAGAGACCGACCAGTGCATACACTAGTTGTTTACACGCACTCTGGACACCTACTGTCCAGCCAGAAAATGTGCCTGTAGTGTCCTCATCTTCGGAGAGTTATGATGCGGAGGATGAACCCGAATTTTGGAGGCAGGAACCCCCTATAGAGACACGTGCTTTCATGTCTACCTTATGGAAAGGCATGAAGAAAATATTTAGAGGGCAAGTAAGGCTGAGAAAGAAGGTGGAGGAGCAATCTTCCAGGTTGGAGGAGCAATCCTCTAGGCTAGATACTATTGAGGCGACATTGAGGAGGACACAATCAGCTGGGCCGAGCACCACATCGGTTCCAAAGAGGAGGAGAGAGTGACTTTTCACCTTTTACCTGTTTCATGCATTCTTTTTATCTTGCATACATCGAGGACGATGCATGAGATAGGTATGGGGGGGTAGGTACTAACTTAGGATTTTTCATTTTCTTGTTAGGTTTTTTATTTTTTAGGATTTTTAATTTCTTTTTAGGTCTTTTATTCATTTTCTTGTTAGGTTTTTTATTTTTTAGGATTTTTTAATTTCTTTTTAGGTCTTTTATTTTTAGATTTTATTTTTTTTTTTTTCTAGATTTTCCACTTTCTTTATAGATTTTCTATTTTCTTTTAGATTTTTCTTTTAATAAATATAAATAAAAAATAAAAAAATAAAAACTTTTTGAAATAAGAAACAAAGTTTTGCTCTATTTTTAAGAAAATTAAGATGTATCTTAGAGATTAAGAAAGCCTTAATTATGACATCTTAAACATAGTTGAAGTAATAGATCTTGTTTGAGATTATAGGATAAGTAAGTAAAATTGGTGAGATATTATTATCTGGAATTTTTTGCCTTAGATAAATATGCACTTTACACTTACACATTTCTTGGGATGGAAACAAAGACCAAAAATGCCATATAAAAAAAAAAAAAATATATATATATATATAAATAAAAGATCACTTATTAAGCTGGGAAATTGTGCCTCAAGAAGCATGATTACTCACGCCTAACGGTGATCTCACTTATTAAGCTGGATAATTGTGCCTCAAGAAGCATGGTTATTCACGCCTAACGGTGATAAAAAATAATCCCCTTTAGTTTTGTGGCCTTTTTCACTCGAGACCTTAAACCGAGGGATGTTTTCTCATCTGGTGCCCTAAGACCATCTGGTTTGGGAGTCATCGGTTATAGGCTCGCTACATGGGTGAATTAGAAAGCCTAATAAAACTAAGGGAAGAAAAAGAAAAAAAAATAATATAATAAATGGCTTGATGGTTGGAGTTGAAATCCCAGAAACCTTCACTGTGCACGGTGTGCATATTATCTAGGTTTTATGAAGGATAAAATATTCAATCCAATTTTGAACTCTTACCTTAATTGAAAACAAGATCTTGCATGGAGACTAAGTTTAAAGAAGAATGATTATAGGTGGACTTATGACCTAGGATCACTTATATTTTTGCAAAAATAGTTCATAAACTTGTCTCTTATTCAAAATGCGTTTTCGAAAATACTAACATTTGTCTTCTTTCTTTATGGATTTTGTGGGTGTAATCCGCTGAAAACCCTCAGGAGACAACACTCCTCCTCTAGGGTAACCTAGAGGTTTAACGGCTTGTTGCACATGCTCAGTGCAATCGCGTCACCTGCGAAAGTGGTGTAATAAACTTGTAGCTTAGATTTTATTTTCTTTTTCTTTGTTTTTGCTCGGGACGAGCAAAAGAATAAGTGTGGGGGTGTGATTAATACACAAAAGTGCATATTTTACATCATAATTCCCATGCATAATACGAATAAATAAGTGAATTTTACTCCTCTTCTCTACATATTTGCAGGTACACAATTAATGGAGAGATATTCAAATAATCACTTAATTAACACTAATTAAGTGATTAATCAAGATTAAGGATAAAGCCAAATCTCAAACCAGATCTAGAGAGATCCGCGCAACAAACTCAGAATCCAAGTGGTCCACGTGGATAACCACTTCCCAACGGATCTCCAACAAGAAGATCAGATCCAACGGCCATAAGATTGCCGCGGGGCGCGGCAAGGGGCGCGGCAATCTTAGGGTTGTTAATCCCCGGATTTTGTGGCAACAAACTACTCTCCAGAAGCTTCCCATTTCTCCTATAAATACTGCATCAAGACCTGCGTACAGAGACTGATCAGAGAAGAGAGGGAGCTTAGTTCATAGTTTTGTATTTTGATAGTTTTTGTTTAGGGTTTTTAGCTCTCTATGATCTTCTTCCTCCCTAGATTTCATTGTAAAAGAGAGTGATTGTGAGAGAGAGAGCTTGTGTAATCAAGAGTGACACTTGAAGCAACAAGGATTGATCCATTCTCCATCCTCTACTTGAGCTTGATTCTAGTTTGTTTTCTTTCACTTTACTTGCTTTGTTAATTTCTAGCAATTTATTCATGCTTTGTTTTCTTTTTGTAATGGCTTGTAGTAGCTAATTCCTTCTCCATGAACTAGCTAACTACTACCTTGCTAACTTCTAGCTCATGTGTGATTGCTTTACTTCATCTTGCAATTTGTATGGTCTTCTCTTCTCCGATGGGTTTCTTTTCATTTCTTGGCAAGATTTTGTTGTAATTCTCCATATGATTCATGTGTGCCTCACTTGGAGCCTAGTCTTCGAACTAGTGCCTTGATGGAACATGGAGATGGAAGCACCAATATGCTATTTGATGTATAACTTCACTACTTCATTAGTGAATGTTGTATGTTTTTTCATTTGCATCACTTGAGTGTAGCTCTTTTGATTCCATTAGTGAAAGTCCATTTGTAGGCCGATGACCATCTATGGAGGCTACAAGACAAGTCCAAGAATGAATCCCCATCATCCAAGTGGGAATGTAATTAGACCACAAGCAAGACAAATACATGCCGATGAATCAACATGAGGCACGCATCACTATCACGGAGTTTAGTTAGTTTAGCAAGGTAGTTAAGGTTAGCTAGTCATGGATTTCTTTCATTCAAAGTTTTCTTGATTTTACTTTCTTTTTAGTTGTTAGTTCAAATCCATCTCAATCTTGATTTCTCCCGATTTCCACCATGAACATAGCCACCAATTCTTTGATTTGTTTTTCTTTTGATTCTTTATTCTTTTGAAACATAGAAGAATTCTCGTTTCCTCTTCTCACTAGTATCGTGAAAGCTTCTATCGCTAGCTCTCCCTGAGATCCGACTCGGTATAGCCTTGTGCTATAGCGGAGATAAGAAAGGGTATATTGAACATCTTACATACATTTGTGGAGTAAACAAGCACCGAGGTTGATTCTAAACCTTTCTCTTTTACATAATACTTGTGCTATACTTCACACTACCCTTTCAAAGCTTATCATTTCTAAGTTTCAGATCATTAACAGGATATTAGTTGGTGATTAGCTTCAACAAGATGATTAGAAGCTATTCATGTTGATTCCGGTGCCAAAGCTTAAAGATCATACCTTTGCACTTGGAGAATCACGGAGTTTTGGAGCAAGTCTACTTGAAGATGAAGATCGTCAAGAAGACTTAGGTATCCTAGTTTAGATAGAATTTTAGATCCATTTGTAAAGCTTAGTTTAGTTGATATGCTCAAGTGCACAAAACACACACGTTTTATGATTTGATATTTGGTTTTTATGAATAGTTGTTCAAAACAAGTTTACATATGGTATATGTATAGTAGATGTTTTCTATTTATACATACATGCTTTAACTTGGTAAACAAACTTATTTTGATATCCCTATTCATGTTTTGGAAAAATCAAGTTTGACAAAATACAGGTTTTGTTTTGATAAAATTTGCAAGACTCTAAAATGAATTGATATGTTGATATATTGTCTTGAAATTTTTATCACATGTTTATGTTTTAACATAAAATGATAAAACAAGTCTTAGAAAAACATATTTTTATAAAAACAGTTTTTATTGTGATTAAAACTATTTTTTAGATTTACTGTGAATTTATGGGATTTTTATTGAGTGATAAGACCTATTTTCAAATCCCGTATCTGTGCAGATCTGCACTGTGCCTGCCAGGCCAGTTCGGTCGACCGGACCGGTCGACCGCACCAAGTGGCCGGTCGACCGGGTCGGTCGACCGATGTGCACAGACGTGCACGCTGGCGACACATGTAGTCGGTCGACCGGACCGGTCGACCGAGTTGAGAGCTCTGCTCACGGGAATTTTCGGTCGACCGGACCGGTTGACCGCTGCTGCCCAACGGTCACATTTTTGACCGTTGGCGGTCGACCGGACCGGTCGACCGGCAGTTGGTCAGACTGCCACATCAGCCTAACGGCTAGTTTTTCCTAGGGGCTATATATACCCCATTTCTCCATTGTTTTGAAGAAGAATTTTTGAGCTAAAAATTTTCAGTTTTCTGAAGAGTTTAAAAGAGTTTTAAAAGAGTTTTTAAGCCAAAAAGATTTCATCTTATTTGTTTTTGGGTTTTTGGAAAATCAAAGAAAAATAGGTTTTTGGGATTTTTGCTTAGATCTTCAATTCTATCATATTGCAAGTATTTTCCCAAGGATTTTTCTTTGTTGCTTGTTTCCAAAAACACTTGTTTTCCACACTTGAGCTATATCTTCTATCCTAAACTATTTAGGATCTTGTTTTTGTGGAAAAAGAAAAAGGAAAGAGGTTTGTGGTTGAAATATACCACTTGTTGTAAACCCTTGATTTCTTGAGTTGCTCCCTCTTTGGTAGAGGTGGAGATTGTTGTATTGGGTTATTGGTTGTGAGCCTCTTCGGTAGAGGTGTGTGGTTTGGTTGTTGTATTGGCTACGGGCCTAACCCCTCGGTTGTGAGGAGGTTGTTGTTGAGAGAGGAGTTTGGTACTCCTAAAGTTGTAAGAAATCCTCTTCGGTAGAGGTTCCCTCGGTGGGAGTTGAGATAGTGGAAATCCTACACGGTGGTGTAGGCGGGGATGTAGAGCAAGGTGCTCGAACCTCGAAACAAATCTTGGTGTTTGCGTGGTGATCCATTGTCTCTCTAACTCTCTCTCTTATTATTGTGCAAAGCATCATACTTATCATCATATCATACTTGCTTGTGTTGAGCATTGATTCATTCATATCATATATTGCTTGTGTTGTGCATATTTCATATTGCCTTGCATTTATTCATATTGCTATCCACTCTTATATGCTTGGCTTGATTGTGTGTATTTCTTATTGCTTGGATTGCTTGTGTGTGTGTGCCTAACTTGTACTCATCCAACAAGAGCTTCACATAGCGCCTCAACCCATTTCAAGGGGAATCAAGGGGAGTTAGTCCAGAGCCTCGCAAGGGGAATTCGGCTACACTTGTTGTATTGTATTAGTTTGTGCATAATTTGCATTAGCTTCCGCATTTAGCGCACTTAGTTTGCATTTAGTTTCTTAGATTAGCACTAACACCTATTCACCCCCCCTCTAGGTGTTTTCAATTGGTATCAGAGCTAGTGCTCCTGATACTTAGGCTTAACATCCTAGGAGTGATCCATTTGCTTGCTAATCTCATTTGTATTTTTTGTACATTCATATATAGTTTACCATGGACTTCATGACCCCTCCTAGCTTTGACCCTTCCAACATTGATGTTTGGAAGTATAGGATGTCCATGTACCTAAAGACCCTAGGTTTGCATGTTTTCCTTGCGGCCACCAAGAGATGTTATCTTGGTGATTGCAATCATATAGGGGCCAATGCACAAGCCCTAGAGGCTATTAGAAGCACTTTATCAAAAGAATATCTTCTACGTGTTTCTAATCTTGATTCCGCTTTTGCAGTGTGGAACAAGTTGACAACAACCACCACCTCCAAGCTTCAATTGCCAATCCAAGAAGAGGAATCTAGCGGAGAATCCGAGCCACAACAATGCTATATGGTCCAAGGGAATGACTCCCTTGAGGTACATTCGGAATCTCAACTAGATAGTAATGATTGTGCTAGTTCTTCAAATGATTATGTTGATCCCCATGCCTTAAATGAAGAACTATCTATTGTGTGCGAAAAGTTAATAGAAAAATATAACTTGTTGAAAAAGAAAAGTCTAGAAATTGAAAAGAAAATAAGTGTTTGCATTCTAGACTTGATTGTGTTTTGCAAGAAAAGGTTGAGGTCTATAATGAAAGGGATTCATTGAGATCTCAATTAGAACTTGCACTTAAAGAAAATGAATTTTTAAAATCTAAAAATGATTGCCATGCTATTTTGAAGAAAAATGAAAATTTGTCTTCTAAAGTAGATTTTGTTTTAAAAGAGAATGTTGTTTTGAAAAACAAAATCATTTCTATTTCCAATGATTTAAATGTTTGCTTAGAGAAAAATATTGTTTTGCAAGATAAGATTGATTCTCATGTTTGCCATGCTAGAGTAGTTTCACCTAAATCACCCATTGCATGTTCCACTTCTTCTATGCTCGAAAATGATATAAATTTGTTAAAGAAGAAAATGGATTGTTTGGGCTCCACTATGAGCCAATGTGCCATGAACCACTCACGTTGGAAACCTTGGTTCGAAAGAAACAAGTTCCAACTTCTATGCATGCACACCCTTCACGGCATACACATGCTCCATACGGACACACCCATCACATGTATGCTCATGTGTACTCATGTACACATTGTGGACGTAAGGGCCACCTTGCTAAATTTTGTTATGATAGATTACATACTCCTAATTTAGCAAAGAATTTTGTTTGGGTTAGAAATGAGACTAACCCCCATGGACCCAAAAGAGTATGGGTACCAAAGACCACCCCTCCTATTGTTTTTGATGTAGGTGTGGGCTCTCACATGACGTGAGAGTGATGACACCTTGGAGTGGATGCGTTCCGGACTTAAAGGAAATCATATGGATGCATCACTTTCAAGGGAAGGTTTGGTGGAGAGGACCACCATGTTTTGGAGACAAGGAGAGTTGCTTCTTCGGTTTTGGTAACAATCCTTTACTCCCATTTATTATGTTTACATGCTTTCCACTTCATTGTTTATAGCATGTTTTGATAATTTATAGCATATTTTTATTGTCTATGGATTAGTATGTTCATTCAATGTTTATTAGATCCTTGACATACATGTATAGTATTTGAGACACATATGCTTATATGAACCCATATTTAGTGTTCTCACTTTTGTTTAAGCTATAATGTACATCATGAATCTAATACATGTGAATTTACATAGTAATCATGTTTTAGTTTTATCATGATGACTTTTATATTTGTTTTGATGCTTCATGTTTTGAATATATGTTTAGATGTTAGTTTTCATTAAGACTAGTTATATATTTGTACATATGATGGGCTACAAATAAATCTATATATGTTTGGGATTGAATGCTTGTTTGTTCCCATTAGATGTGCTAGTATAGTCTAGTTTTGATGATTCATACATTTCAAACTTGTATTCCATTTTTGAATTAGTTTTATGATTGTGTATTTCACTTCATGTATATGTTTGTATTGCCAAACTTTAAGATATACATGTATACCCCTTGAGTCATTTGCCCTTCATGCAAATCTATATTATGGACTCAAAGTGTGTTTAAGGGATATGTATGTATACTTCTTGTGTTGACAAATCATACATATACCTCGAAATGAAAATTGCTTTGATGAAAATTTAGCCTTACATGTTTTCATGTTTATGTGTCAATATTTAACTTCATGTATATGTCCATCTTATCCAAACTATTGACTATACATGAGTATCCTTTTTGAGCCACGTGCCTTAATGCATATATCTTGTGGACTCTTTATGTTTTGGATATGTATGTATACATTAGTTTGTATTAGACATACATATGCCTTGAAGATTAGATAGTTTTGATGATTTCGTGTTTTAAGGAATAATTGAGCTTAATGAAATATTTTTCATGATTATGATCTTCACATATTATTTGTACACTCATATCTATTGCTCATGTTTTGTTTCTCATGAGTTATGCTTTATTGGTTAGAGTGATGATTATCATGTGAATTTCATTTTTTTGTTTTATTCCTTGCTTGAAGGATTTCGTGCTAGTTAACAAGTTTTCCATTTAACTAGTTGCGGTGTTCTTCATTTTGGTAGTGATTTTCAAACAAAACTACATTTTAAATCTATCTTTGAAAACCCCTACCTTCAAAGGGCGGTAGGATGGGAGATCATGTTCATGTATGCCCTAAATTGAAAATCTTTAAAACTTGAATTATGATTGGGTGGTAGAGAATATGATGTATACACTTGAACTTATTGTTATGTCAATTGGTATCATTGAACTCTTTCAATTGGTATCATTTTGACCTTTTGTATACTCATATGTTTATTATGTATGTATGTATGCTTTAAATTCCAAGTATATCAATTTCTATTGGTATCTATCTTTCATACATATATATGTTTGTGTTTATGCTAGTGCTTGAGTTTCAATTTTGTTTAAATTGATTACTTTTAAATTGTTATCAAGACTATGCATGTCTTTAGTTTGTATTTCATAAAGGGGGAGAAAATTTGATTTTGTATTTCAATTGGTATTTGTACTCCCACTCTTTATGATTAAAAGTTGTTATTTTGAACATATGATATCAACATCAAATTTGTTTATATATTTTCAAAATGAAATATATTCTTACAATTGGTATCAATGTTTCTATGTAAAATCTTTTCAATTGGTAAAATATTTACAATTGGTATCATATTTAAGAAATTCAAAATTTGCTTTGGTTTCAAGATTCATGTTTAAGAATTCAAGACTTATGTTTAATTACAATTGGTATTTTCAAATTTTTGTTTAAAGAAAATATTCAAAGTTTTGATTTGTATTTCCTATATGCAAGGAGAGCTTAACATCTCTCTTACATATAGATTCATGTTGAGTATATTATAAATTGAGGAGCTTGACAACTCTTCTTTATATGATATACGTGTGTAGGGGGAGCTTCACATCTCCTCTTATGCATTACATAATATGTGTTATGTGAATTGGGGCTTGTCATCCCTCTTCATGTAATGCATATGTGTAGGGAAGCTAACTTAGCGTCTTCCTCTTCATGAATGTATATAGCATATAACATATATTGATCCTTGTTTATTGGTATCAAGATGCTTCATTGACATATTTTTAATTGATGTCATGTTTGTAGTCACCCCTTATTGATTTTGTTTTTTTTTTGCTTTAGACAAAAAGGGGGAGAACATTGTCTTTTATTGTTTTGTTTGACATAAAGGGGAAGAAAGATTTTTACCCCTCATTTTATCTATGGTTTTGATTGTTTACCCCTTTGTTGATGATTGACAAAAAGGGGGAGAAGTATTTGTGTTTGTGTTTTATATGTATGCTTATGTTTTATATGCATATATTATGTTTTTAATCTCAAGAATATTAAGTTTAATTGATTTATAGAGTTTGCTTTGTAATTGGTATCTAGAGCATATTTTATGTTGAATATTCCATTGGTATCTAGAGCACCATGTTTATATGCATTTGTCATGCATTGCATATTATTGTTTATTTGTGTATGCATGAGTTAAGGGGGAGCTTCTTTGAAGCTTAACTTTAATCCATGCATATATAACTCCATGAGTTTTGTCATCATCAAAAAGGGGGAGATTGTTGGCCCAATGGCTTTCCACTCTAGTTTTGATGATGATCAACACTCATGTAGTTATGTTTACTAATATTCTTGTGTTTCTAAGTTTCAGATCATTAACAGGATATTAGTTGGTGATTAGCTTCAACAAGATGATTAGAAGCTATTCATGTTGATTCCGGTGCCAAAGCTTAAAGATCATACCTTTGCACTTGGAGAATCACGGAGTTTTGGAGCAAGTCTACTTGAAGATGAAGATCGTCAAGAAGACTTAGGTATCCTAGTTTAGATAGAATTTTAGATCCATTTGTAAAGCTTAGTTTAGTTGATATGCTCAAGTGCACAAAACACACACGTTTTATGATTTGATATTTGGTTTTTATGAATAGTTGTTCAAAACAAGTTTACATATGGTATATGTATAGTAGATGTTTTCTATTTATACATACATGCTTTAACTTGGTAAACAAACTTATTTTGATATCCCTATTCATGTTTTGGAAAAATCAAGTTTGACAAAATACAGGTTTTGTTTTTGATAAAATTTGCAAGACTCTAAAATGAATTGATATGTTGATATATTGTCTTGAAATTTTTATCACATGTTTATGTTTTAACATAAAATGATAAAACAAGTCTTAGAAAAACATATTTTTATAAAAAACAGTTTTTATTGTGATTAAAACTATTTTTTAGATTTACTGTGAATTTATGGGATTTTTATTGAGTGATAAGACCTATTTTCAAATCCCGTATCTGTGCAGATCTGCACTGTGCCTGCCAGGCCAGTTCGGTCGACCGGACCGGTCGACCGCACCAAGTGGCCGGTCGACCGGGTCGGTCGACCGATGTGCACAGACGTGCACGCTGGCGACACATGTAGTCGGTCGACCGGACCGGTCGACCGAGTTGAGAGCTCTGCTCACGGGAATTTTCGGTCGACCGGACCGGTCGACCGCTGCTGCCCAACGGTCACATTTTTGACCGTTGGCGGTCGACCGGACCGGTCGACCGGCAGTTGGTCAGACTGCCACATCAGCCTAACGGCTAGTTTTTCCTAGGGGCTATATATACCCCATTTCTCCATTGTTTTGAAGAAGAATTTTTGAGCTAAAAATTTTCAGTTTTCTGAAGAGTTTAAAAGAGTTTTTAAAAGAGTTTTTAAGCCAAAAAGATTTCATCTTATTTGTTTTTGGGTTTTTGGAAAATCAAAGAAAAATAGGTTTTGGGATTTTTGCTTAGATCTTCAATTCTATCATATTGCAAGTATTTTCCCAAGGATTTTTCTTTGTTGCTTGTTTCCAAAAACACTTGTTTTCCACACTTGAGCTATATCTTCTATCCTAAACTATTTAGGATCTTGTTTTTGTGGAAAAAGAAAAAGGAAAGAGGTTTGTGGTTGAAATATACCACTTGTTGTAAACCCTTGATTTCTTGAGTTGCTCCCTCTTTGGTAGAGGTGGAGATTGTTGTATTGGGTTATTGGTTGTGAGCCTCTTCGGTAGAGGTGTGTGGTTTGGTTGTTGTATTGGCTACGGGCCTAACCCCTCGGTTGTGAGGAGGTTGTTGTTGAGAGAGGAGTTTGGTACTCCTAGAGTTGTAAGAAATCCTCTTCGGTAGAGGTTCCCTCGGTGGGAGTTGAGATAGTGGAAATCCTACACGGTGGTGTAGGCGGGGATGTAGAGCAAGGTGCTCGAACCTCGAAACAAATCTTGGTGTTTGCGTTGTGATCCATTGTCTCTCTAACTCTCTCTTATTATTGTGCAAAGCATCATACTTATCATCATATCATACTTGCTTGTGTTGAGCATTGATTCATTCATATCATATATTGCTTGTGTTGTGCATATTTCATATTGCCTTGCATTTATTCATATTGCTATCCACTCTTATATGCTTGGCTTGATTGTGTGTATTTCTTATTGCTTGGATTGCTTGTGTGTGTGTGCCTAACTTGTACTCATCCAACAAGAGCTTCACATAGCGCCTCAACCCATTTCAAGGGGAATCAAGGGGAGTTAGTCCAGAGCCTCGCAAGGGGAATTCGGCTACACTTGTTGTATTGTATTAGTTTGTGCATAATTTGCATTAGCTTCCGCATTTAGCGCACTTAGTTTGCATTTAGTTTCTTAGGTTAGCACTAACACCTATTCACCCCCCTCTAGGTGTTTTTCAAGTGCAAGTAAAGGAGAGAGAGAGTTTAGAGATAAGTGGACAATCGCAGACACGAGAATATGTTTCGAGGTTCGAGCCACTGCTATACGTCCCCGCCTTCAACACGATGAAGGATTTCCGCTATGCTTGATCCCACCAGATCGTCAATACAAGTTCTCACTAGAACTCTTCAGACACACTTTTCCTCTCTCACGGTGCCGCAACACCGACTTAGAGCTCACTAGCTCGCTTGAGGCCGCAACCTCTACAACTTCTCAATATGAAGAAACGGTGATCAACACTTGACCACAAAACAATGCTCGCTTGCACAATCCTACAACCAAGATGAGGAGATGAAACTTTTGGGATTGTGTAGTGCAAAGATCTAGAAGAGAAGTAGAGGAAAGCTTCAAGCTAAAAGGATTGGAAATTTTGGCTCAATGGAAACTCTTTTGCTAAAGGGCTAAACTTTGAAAACTTTGATCTTTAACTTGTAAATCTTGTGTTTAGGTTGTAGAACACTCCCACTATTTATAGGGGATGAAAACTGGGTTAGAAAGGCCAAAGAATTCGTTGGGAGAAGCCCCAACAAAAGACAAACCAAAAAATAGCCGTTGGAATCTGTCAGCAGACTGACTGCTGTCGGTCGATCGGGCCGGTTGACCGCCAACGGTCGGATTTCCGACCGTTGGGAAAGCGGTTGACCGGACGGGCGACCGTGAAACCCAAACAGAGAGTTATACTCTCTGTCGGTCGACCGTCACGTCAACCGGGAAAAACAGAGAGCACTGCTCTTGCTCCCGGTCAACCTGTCGGTCGACCGAGGTGCACACATGCACAGTGGTGCATATCGGTCGACCGGGCTCGACCGCCCGGTCGACCGACAGAGCAGTTCTGCTCTGCCAGCGGTCGACCGTTCCGGTCGACGGGATAAGCCCAAAAACAGGATTTTGAAAGGATTTTTTAAGTCTAAATTTTTTGGTAAATTTTCTTTAAACGGGTAGATACAAAATAGAGTTTTAGGGCTAGGAAAGATCAGAGTGTGATCATAGATCAACACTAAAAGATTTGAACTATATTTTGTTAAAAATTATTTTTTCAAACTAAAAACCATTTTTCCAAAAACTTGTTTTTCCAAAAATCGAATTTTCCAAACTTCATTTTTCTGAAACTTGATAAGAAATTTTGTAATAAATTTTTGTTTGAAAGCTTGAAGCAATATCAAATGTGTGTGTGTGGCACTATATAAATCCTAACTAAAAAGAAAAATGCAAAGATACAAATCTTGTATAGTCTTCTCAAGTTGTTTGATTGATCCTTGAGCTCTTCTAGTGTGCTAGGCTCTGGGATCTAAATCCTCGTGGCTTCCAAATGTGAGTCTTGTATAGGAGCCGTCAATCACCTATGTTTTTACCTGAAACTCATTTAAAATAATCTTGTTAATTCCTAACTTCATATGGTTTGTAATCATCAAAACTTAGGGCTAATGGCCTTTGGGCCAACAATCTCCCCCTTTTTGATGATGACAAAACATATGGAGTTATTACAAAATTTTGGGTGGGGAGTGAAGCTCCCCCTTAACATATGCATATAAAAGAATATGATATAAAGATCTAAATGCATAACAAAGGCATGTATATGATATGTTAATAAACACATATGCCAACCATCCATGCATACCAAAGATACAGAAATATAAATGTATGCATACCTGGTTACCTCCATCCATCCATAAATACCTCCATCCTCCAAAGTGAGTAGTAGAAGGTTGGAACAAACATAAAACAATAAGCAATAGACAACCAACCATTTATATATATACCACATGGAGATAACAAAAATAACTGCCATATCATAATAAAAAGGTGTCCATACAAGATAGGAGGTTCATGCTAACCTCAAAACCAAAAACATAACACATGTCCACAAATAACACATATCCATACAGAAGCAAACTAATATCCAAATACTGCATAGATAAACAACCCAGAAAACATAACACATAACACATGTCCATAACACATGTCCAAAATAACATAACCCAGAAATAACTCCCAGAAATCTCTCCCCCTTTTTTACATCATCAAAAGGGGTCAATGTCTTTTGAAATCTGTGTCCTCCGGGGAAGCAGGTGGCGGAGCAGAAGTAGGATGAGCAGAAGAAGCAGGAGCCCAGGCGGCGAACGGAGGGCCGGAAGTAGGAAGTGGCTGAGCACGTTCACTACGAAGAGGAGCCGGCCAATCAAACCTGGTGTAGATGCCGCCGAGACAGGCATGCATATAGCGCATGGAGTCACAGATATGGCTGAGATCATTGTCCAAACGTTGCTCCATCCGCTGATAGTGTGCGGTCATCTCATCGGAAATCTGTTGGCGATGCTCAGTCATCTCAGCGAAAATCTGCTGGCGATGCGCGGACATCTCAGTAGAAAGCTGCTGGTGGTGCTCCTGAAGCTGAGTAGATAAGGCCAAACAGGGGTCGAATGGAGCAGAAGAGCCAGAGGATGATCCAGGAATAGCAGGAAAGAAAGGCTACGGCTGAGGAGCTGGATGATGCTCCCTAGGACGTATCCTCTTGAGGAGGGTGCTGTTGATGTCTACTGACAATTCAATCGACCGTTCAGAGGAAAGATCAAAATTTAGCTGCTTCAAAAGACGTATGATGAGCATCCCAAAGGGCAAGTGCCGGTTTGGGACAAGGAGATGATCAGAAGTCATGTAATTGATGATGAGTTTAGGTATATTGATTCTATTGCCTTTTAGAAGGCAATAGATAACAAGAGGAGCAGAACCCCTAGCGTGACTATATTCTCCTGATTTCGGCAGGAGGTTATAGAACACGATTTTAGCCAGGACCTGGGCAGTGAGAGTGTAGTACTTTACCTCCTCGTTCCTAACTAAACCGGGATTATCATCATCATGAAACAGTGTGGAGGTGGTGTGGGCAGACTCATCGCCAGGATACTCAAAATCATGCAGATCGAAGTTATAAATGTTTGCCCCCTCACAGGAGAGGTGTAGGTGACGTGCAAATTGTTGAAGTGAGATATCAATATCTTTTCCCAAGCCTCTGGATTTGATGTGATTATGTTCAAAAGTGAGATTTGAATAGAAATATTGCACCAAAGTAGGATAGACAGGTTCTTTAATAGTGACAAAATTTTCTAAGGAGCTAGATGCTAGGATAGATGTAAGATTAAGGTGCTCAAAATCACTAAGCACCACAGTTCTACCTGAATCCACATTTTTAGTAGAGATTAAGACATGCTTATAGGATGCATTTTGAGATACAAAAGGGGAGGATGAAGATTGGGGGTTTTCCCCTTTTCAGAACGGGTTTTTTTTAGACATGGATGATGTATAAGCAAGATTAGGCACAATAAGGCAAGATTTAAACAATAGAACCTAGAAATCACCTAGAGATAACAAGGAAATAAGAGATTTGAAGGAAAAGGAGAGTATACCTTGAAAACCAAACGAAAATCCCAAAATTAAGAGTAGATCTGAAGCCTGAACACAATTTTTATGGAGGAAATTTGAGGGTTTGAAAAGAGGGAAAAGAGGTAGAAGGGGTTTAGGGTTGAGAGAATAGAGGAATAGGAGCGTTGGAGGAGGTGGAAGATGAAGAGGGGAAAGAATTGGGGGTTAGGGCTTTATAAAGAGTCGGTTAAATTGACAGTTTACCCGATTCCCGGTCGACCGCCCGGTCGACCGGCTTCGGGCAAAAAAAATTTACTTATTCCAGGCTATATCTGTCGACTGGGTCAGTCGACCAGGCCTTATGCCAGGCCAAATCGGTCGACCGAATAAGCTGAAAAACAGTGAACAAACTATTTTGAAATTTTGGTTTTTATTTTATTTTCTTTTAACCAGAAATGTATATTTTTCTTATATAATCATAACAGTGATGTTGAAATCAATTGAAATCTTTCTTGGCATGAAAACTCAACAAAAAATTTATTTTCATTTTTATTGATTATTATTAATATTTATATCTCCATATATTTATTAAGCGATAAATAAGAGATGTTGAAGCCGAATACCCCGTTAAGGGTTCTGAACTTCTCCTCGACATTCCTCTAGGTAGGGTTGAGGTGCGCAATTGCTATCTCTATTTATTAGCTCAATTTGGTTAAATAAATCTTTATTGTAAAACTTCATTTTAACAAAATCTTGATATATGAACAAATAACATATGGCAAAGAAACATGAATATATTCTCAATCATGGCAAAGATACAAACAAATGGATATGCAAGTTTACATATGTAAGGCACATTAACACAAAAATGCAACTAGCAATCCTATGCATATAAAAAGAAATTTTTATGTGGAGAAGTTACCAAACCATAGGTATTCTCCAAAATGGGTGCCTCTTCGATAGTGATGCAAGCGACGATGTGTTCGTTGAGCGTTGATGCATCCACCACCCGGGCACTATCTCCCCCTGAGTCTTGGAGGAGGACGACGCACCTGCATCAATTAAATTCGGTGTGTCTTTTGGTACCCAAATCTTTTTGGGTCCTATAGGGTTAGTGTTTTCTCGAACCCAAACATTTTTATTTGACAAGTTTAACTTAGCATAACAAAATTTAGCTAAATGGCCTTTGCGGCCACAATGTACACATATATAAATTTTACCATACATAAATGCATGCTTGTGCGTGTGTGCATGTTTGTGTGTGCTAGATGCATGATGATGAGTATGTTTCTCTTGGGATTTCCTTTAGGAAACATAGATGCAAATTTAATCATGTCAAAAGCACATTTCTTTAAAGTTATATCCAAAACTTTAATACATTTTTGGATTTCTAAAAATTCATTTTTATTCCAAGTAGAAATAGGGCTTTTTCCTTTACAAAATGTTTTGTATTTTTCAAAATCCTTTTTCATTTTCTCAATAGAGTTTGATAATTCATTTTCTCTTTTAAAACAAGCTCAAATTTATTCTTTAGGGAATCATTCTCCTTTTTCAATTTTTTATTTTGAGCAAGTGATAGTTCATACCTACTTTGTAATTCTTCAAAAAAATGTGCAAGTTCATCCATGGTTAAGTCTTCATCATCTAAAGAGTTTTCTAGACATACCTTGGAAGCATCATCGTCATGTGTCATGAAGCACATGTGAGTGGCGTCGATCTCCTCTTCGGATTCTGACTCCGAGTCATCCCACGTGGCCACCATCACCTTTTTATTCTTTTGCCCGTTCTTGGAGGTAGTAGCTTGTAGAGAGGGGCAATCGGCAATTAGGTGTCCCGTCTTCTTGCAATGAAAACATGGACCCGGTTCCTCTCTCTTCTTTTCAAATCTTCCTTGAGGTCTCCCTCTTCGGAAGTTGCTTTGTCACCTTTCTTATAGAACATTTTGCCCACCTTTCTTATGAGCATGGCAAAGTCTTCATCGTAGTCTTCCGATAAATCCTCTTCATCATAGGAGGATGGAGCCGCCTTGAAAGCAAGAGCTTTCTTCTTTGGTGCCTCCCTTTCTTCTCTTACTTTCATCTCCATCTCATGGGTTTTGAGATTGCCGATGAAGCCGGAGAAGTCCATCTCCTCCCTATCATTTAGCTCTTTTAGGGTGGTTGCCTTAACTTCTCAAGACTTGGGAAGAGCTCTAATGACCTTCCGGATCTTTTGGTCATTGTCGATGTTGTCACCTAAAGAAGATAAGGCGTTAGTAATCTTGGTAAAACTAGTGAGCATATCATCTATTCCTTCATTATCAAGCATATAGAAATTCTCATATTGAGAACGGAGTAAGTCAATTTAGATCTTTTGACTTGCGACGTCCCCTCATGAGTAACAATAAGCACATTCCAAACTTCAAAAGCAGATTTACAATTTATGATGCGGGAAAGATCATCTTCATTTAATGCTTGAGTGAGTGCATATGGGCTCTAGCATTGGCCTCATAGTCCTTAGAGGTTTCTTCGGACCATGTTTTCTCATCAGTGAGAGGTTCAATAAATTCTTTGGTGATGGACTTGGCAACTCTAACTCCTAGGGATTTTAGGAATAGGTTCATTTTGACCTTCCAAATGGGGAAGTTTAACCCATCAAATTTGGGTGGGGACTTGATGCTAGAAAAGTCAACAGATGCCATGAATACAAGTATAGTGCACAACAGATAATAAATGCAACAAATAGATATAGCCAATAATGAGGATCTCCCTAAGGTGGTTAAACCAAATGCTAGGGTTAAGCTCTGATACCAATTGAAATCACCTAGAGGGGGATGAATAGGTGATGGCTATACTAAGTGGCAAATAATGCGGATTAAAAATTAATTAACAATAAACAACAACAATATTAAAACTTGCAAGGAAGTAAACAAATAATAGTGCAAGTAAAGGGGAGAGAGAGTTTAGAGATAAGTGGACAATCGCAAACACGAGAATATGTTTCGAGGTTCGAGCCACTGCTCTACGTCCCCGCCTTCAACACGATGAAGGATTTTCACTATGCTTGATCCCACCGGATCATCAATACAAGTTCTCATTAGAACTCTTCGGACACACTTGTTCTCTATCACGGTGCCGCAACACCGACTTAGAACTCACTAGCTCGCTTGAGGCCGCAACCTCTACAACTTCTCAATATGAAGAAACGGTGATCAACACTTGACCACAAAACAAAGCTCACTTGCACAATCCTACAACCAAGATGAGGAGATGAAACTTTTGGGATTGTGTAGTGCAAAGATCTAGAAGAGAAGTAGAGGAAAGCTTCAAGCTAAAAGGATTGAAAATTTTGGCTCAATGGAAACTCTTTTGCTAAAGGGCTAAACTTTGAAAAACTTTGATATTTAACTTGTAAATCTTGTGTTTAGGTTATAGAACACTCCCACTATTTATAGGGGATGAAAACTGGGTTAGAAAGGCCAAAGAATTCGTTAGGAGAAGCCCCAACAAAAGACAAACCAAAAAATAGCCGTTGGAATCTGTCAGCAGACTCTGACTGCTGTCGGTCGACCGGGCCGGTCGATCGCCAACGGTCGAATTTCCGACCGTTGGAAAAGCGGTCGACCGAACGGTCGACCGTGAAACCCAAACAGAGAGTTATACTCTCTGTCGGTTGACCGTCACGGTCGACCGGGAAAAACAGAGAGCACTGCTCTTGCTCCCGGTCGACCGGTCGGTCGACCGATGCGCACACATGCACAGTGGTGCATGTCGGTCGACCGCCCGGTCGACCGACAGAGTAGTTCTGCTCTGTCAGTGATCGACAGTTCCGGTCGACCGGACAAGGCCAAAAATAAGATTTTGAAAGGATTTTTGAGGTCTAAATTTTTCGGTAAATTTTCTTTAAACGGGTAGATACAAAATAGAGTTTTAAGGCTAGGAGAGATTAGAGTGTGATCATAGATCAACACTAAAAAGATTTGAACTATATTTTGTTAAAAATTATTTTCAAAACTAAAAACCGTTTTTCCAAAAACTTGTTTTTCCAAAAACCGAATTTCCAAACTTCGTTTTTCTGAAACTTGATAAGAAATTTTGTAATAAAGTTTTGTTTCAAAGCATGAAGCAATATCAAATGTGTGTGTGTGGCAATCCCAATGTTATCAACCTCTATCATCTCGGTTTTGACAAATAGACTATATAAATCCTAACTAAAAAGAAAAATGCAAAGATACAAATCTTGTATAGTCTTCTCAAGTTGTTTGATTGATCCTTGAGCTCTTCTAGTGTGCTAGGCTCTGGGATTTAAATCCTCGCGGCTTCCAAATGTGAGTCTTGTGTAGGAGCCGTCAATCAACCTATGTTTTTACCTGAAACTCATTTAAAATAATCTTGTTAATTCCTAACTTCATATGGTTTGTAATCATCAAAACTTAGGGCTAATGGCCTTTGGGCCAACAATAATATCTAATTTTATATCATTACTATCAGTTTATATGACTGAGCTGTGCTACCACAAATAATAGGTAAGTCACTTTGGGAGCTTATGTTACTACAGTCAATAGAGTTATACTTTTTATATATTATTCTCAATATGAGTCATATGATACAGTGTTAAGTGTTTCTAATTACTTCAGTATATAAGTAACATGTAGCAAGTTTTGTATTCATTATATTTCTTGTTTAATCTAACAATAACCGTAGCATCATTGTATTGCAATGAATATGAACTTGTAGATATAATGTATGCAGAATAACCATGCTACAGTGTTGTAATTATATAGTAATAGTGTCTACAAAGTATACATAAAACAGAATACATGAAATGCAGAGTATACATGTACATGAATGGTGTGCCACCGTATGAAGTGTAACAAGTAAAAGTGCTACAAGATATACAGGTGACATGATAGTGAATAAAATATCAGGAATAGTAACAAGTACAACTGAATAGTAATATACATATATCGAGCAAGTCATGATATTTATACAATAATAGCAATCAGTACCATATGGTATTTTAATCAATCTTTTTTAGTGTCCCATACCACTGGCAGTTCATACCGGAGCCTGCAGTCCAGCTGAATATCCGAACATGGCATATGGGTACCATTATTCGAACGAGAAAATGACCAAATAACAAGTGTTCCCGATATCACTATTGTTTATATGGTTTCATTCTATTAATTGGAAACCCAATGGTCAAGTAGTTCTAATCAGGGGGATGTATCCTGTGCATACCCAGGATCACCGCCTTAAATCATTTCCTGGCTGCTAAGACCAGGGCCCTCCGCTAAGAAAGGAGCATGAAACGGGAAATGAAAGCTCATGGAGCTATATACAATTGGTAGCCAGCATTACCATCCTCTACAGTGGGATAAATATAGATCCAGTACATCCACCCGATAAGATCTAATAAACCATCAAGTATTCCCATCCCTAAGTTATATTTATTATATTTAAACTGCACATGTATCAAGAACTAGTATAGTACATAGTACATGTAACATGATAACAGGACATGAGCTCTGCTGATAGTATGAAACAAGAAAATAGAAAACAAAAAACAAGAGAAGTGAGATTCTGGTGGTGGCCCCCGTGACTTGGATCCATGAGGAACTTAGTTCCACACATCACATATCAACAGCTCACATGTCCAGTAATGAGAATATCAATATCATTAACGGGAAATAATCACGTAATGAGAATACAGGAATTCCATGCAACAATAATTCATGTAATATAAATAGTGATCCATGCAACAGGAATACAGAGACATTCAATGTAATTATACCAAATCCATGCGACAAGTACATGTAATAACAGTGTAGAGTACCCGTGTAACAGTGATACAAGTATCAAAAGTACAAGTGTAGTGTATCAGTATAATCAGTGATACAAATCTTGAAATAATAGTGTTCGTGTAAGAGTGATACTAACACATGAAATAACGATGTCGAATAATGTAACAGTGACAGTATATAATATGTTAGAGTATTCGTGTAGCAGTGTACATGTAACAGTATCTGAGTAACCCTGATAGATGTACATGAAATGACAGTCTCCTGTGTGATAGATGTAATATGAACATGTGGAATAGATATATCTATATATACAAATATCAGTATTTATTATTTTTAATATGATTATGATCGATATCACAAGTAAGTTATTTATAAGTTCCTATTTTCAAACTCTTCACAACCATTTAAATAATTATTACGGTATTTATTAATCTGAATTTTTTTAATTAACCGTCTTATATAATCACTTATATTTTATATTAAATCATGAAACAAATTAAAATATTATTATGTCAATTATTCTTAATAAAATATCATGCATATTCTTATTAAAATAATTTCTCGATAATTACAAGTTATTAATTAATATTTACAGTGATTTACCCATAATTACGATTTATTAAATAAAGCATTCAGTCAATTTATTAAACATGCATAAATATAATTTTTAAAAGAAAACACTCACATAACTATTACAGCAATGTCGCTCATCTTTCTATGATTGCAACGACTCCAGAATCATCTAGATCGGACTCTGGATGCTCCTGATATCGTCCGAACACTAAAATAATGTAAATAAGTTAGATTTATAATAATAATGTTAAAATGTTATTTAACTGGGGGTTCCCTGCAATTTTACCTTTATTCGGTTAGAAGCGAGTTTGGGTTATTTATAGGGTAGGGTTTAGATCCAATACCAACCCATTTGACTTAAATGAAAAAGGGTTGTTGGGTTATAGGGTTAGGGTCAGGTTTAGTAGGTTATTGTGTTTGTACCCAATAGAGGAAGAGAGAAAAGAGGGGAGCAAGGTAGCAGCCCGCTGCCCTGGGCATGGCCGCGCGGCTATGGTTGCCTATCGCGGCCCACCAGTGGCGACGGCGGTAGCCAGAGAAGGGTGAGAAAAAATTTGGAAGGAGGGGATAGGAAAGAAGAAGAAGAAAAAGAAAAGGACGAGGAGGGTGGTTCAGCCTGGGCCTGCCCGCGACGGCAGCGACGACCGCCAGCGGTGGCAGTTAGGCTAGCCGTCAGCGATGGAGAGAGAGACGAGAGAGAGAAAGGATTGAGAAGATAGAGAGAAGAAATAGAAGAAGAAGAAGAAGGTGGTGGTAGTGTGTGGTTGCGTCGTGGGTTGAGCTGCCTGGCCGGTCGTGCACAAGGCGGTGTTAGCCGCCGGCGACGGGTGACATAAACAGTAGAGAGGAAGAGAGTAAGAGAGGGAGGTAGGGAAAAAGGGTGAGAGTGAAATAGAGTGAGAGAGATTGAGAGGGAAGAGTGAAGATTAAATAGAGAGTGCGAGCGTTAGAGATAGAGAAAGAGAGAGTTGGGGGGGAGAGAGAGGGAGAAACAGATAAATAGAGAGGGGAGGTGATGGAGGATTGTTGATGGAAGAGAGAAACTTGGAGGAGAAGGAAAAGGAGGGAAAAAGAATTAGAAAAATGTATATTTATATTATTTTTGATAAGGTCAAATTTTGACTAGTTCGGAACAGTTCTCAAAAATTCTGTAAAATAGTGAATCTTATTCTGAGAAACAATATGAAATTGGATTCAAGAAATTTTGTCTAGTTTGCAAATTAAAAATTTTGGAATGTATCGTTAATTCTGTGCGACACCGGTTTGGCTAGATTTTGGATTAATTAAGAAAAATCTCAAAAAATGCCTGAAATGAGAAAATATGATTTTAAAGAATAATTTGAAAGTCGATTCTTAAAATTCAACTACGAATGTAAATTAAAAATCTTAGAGCCGATTGATGGTTTCAGTCGACATCGAATTCGGAGATTTTCCTAAATAATCCAGAAAAATTTCAGAAAATTCTAAAAAGTATAAAATATTGAAAAATAATATTTGAAACTAAAACTGGCTCAATTTGACTACTATAAAAGTCAAATCAATTTTATACACTGTATCAAGTGTTGATACTATGATACGTACATCAAAGGTCTGGGGATTACACTAAACACCAAACTGAGATCTTGATTAAATTCTGAAACTTAAATAATACAAAATTATTAGTACTATGACTACATGAGTTAATCTTCGCTAAAACTAATATGATGGGCCTTTGGACCAACATTATCCACACTACAGGATAAATCACATTTAAAGCGAAGTTCTAAAGGAAAATGTTCGATTGAAATTGGAGAAAATTGATGCAAAGTATAAAGTAACAACTAACAAGAAAAAGCGGTAGAAACTCTTTGAGAAAAGAGATATGGCGATATTCAAGACATTTAATGTGGCGGATCTCTATAAATGTCACCCTACCAAGTAGCTATAACCAAATTATAACTCGAGGACGAGTTTTTTTGAAGAGGGAGGGATTAATGTAGAAGATCAAGGAAGAAGCAAACGGACCAATACAGAGCCCTATCGACAGACAAAATCAGTCTTTCAATAGGTAAAGTTTGTTGTTGAAAGACTGACTGAAGAAGCGCTTTCTCGAGAGTTTGAGTTATACAGTCTGTCAACAGTGACAAGTCAGCTGTCAACAGACCTGTGCGTTTCAGCGTATCTGTTTCAGAGTAAGATTTAGTTTTTAATTCTGGTTTGAATTCCAATTTGTTTTGTTTTTCTTTTATTTAATTAGATTTCCTAATTAGATTTCTTTTTTTTCTTTTATTGCCTATACAAGGCCATTGTATCTTTGCTTTAGGGATCCAAGTTTTAATTCAAGTTTTAATCATCAATAAACTTGAGTTTCTTTTCTTAATTGCTCATGAATTCGAGTTATTTACCTTTTTCTCGTGGATTCGAGTGATCTATCGTACCTGAAGGTATTTTTTAGGGATCGTTGACACTAGAACGAGATCTAGCCTGCGTTGTTCGCTTTCTTGTCTGCGTCAGATGTTTTAGTCCTAAATGTGGGAATTAATTAATCCAGTTTTATTATTATGAGCCATCCAAACTATAGACAGAGAAACTTGAACTGACAACCTTTAACAAGACAAAAATTTATTTTGGTGCTTGAGTTATACTCAGCAACTATGACTATGACAATATAAGCCCTTCTATGTATATATCTATTTCGGATAATCACGAACCAAACACAACATCCAATAGTGACGCTAATCAGATGAGTTTAGTCACACATGATTATTGTGATACTAAACAGACGAGTTTAGTACAACGTCTGATCGATCCAGTGGTGAGAAAGGATGCTAGGTCAGCTTCACAGATGATTGCTGCGTATATGCAATGTCATTGTAGATCCTGTTTATCTATCTAAATTACTCATACCACATGCGGCAAAATTTGTAGATGAGAAGTAACGCTATTTTATTGATTACAAGAGCCTCAATGATTTGTTTTTTCCTGAATATACGTGATTGGGATTATAATCAAAGAATATTGAATATTTCTTAGCTCTAGATACACATTTGATAATGTTTAAACATATCTATTATCTCTGACATTCTTTTACAGGAAGGTACATATTTGAGCAAGAAAAACATTATAGAATGCAAATTACATGTATGAAGAAAAATATCAGATGAACACAAATTCATGAGTTTAGATCTTCAAGTGGATCTCAGATCTCTTAATGGGTTGAATTTTCGAGTTTGAATCAACCCATTCTCACACTTGCTATTTCCATACTTTTTTCTTCTTAAAAGTAATTATGTAACAGAAAGTGTATGTGTGAATGCATATGTTATGTGGGGTACTTGACTTGTACTCGCAAGATTTTATGTGTCACGTCTTTGAATGTGGAACATTGAATAATGTCACTCGAATCATTGGCCCAAGATTGATGGAAGATGGAAGAGAAGTGGAAGAAAAATAAGAAAGGACTCATCTACATTAAATGAGTCACTGTAGGCAATCTTAGTCAGAGCAACTCCTCTAGAAACAGGCATTTTTTCCTTCATTGCTACCCCCAGTCCTTAGCATTCTTTAGATGTGGGCCACAAAACAGTATTCCTGTTGAGATTTCAATTAGAGAAGTAAAGTTGCCTAAATCTTTTTCCATATTAGAAAACTCTGCATTTTCTCATTTGAACTTGACCAATATTTGACTAACATAATTTTCCACTCAAGATAATACGTGTCATAGTGCTGCCTCGTGAGCAACAAATAGAGTATTAAGGTGATTAGATTCCTAAGAAATCTACAAAAGCACTCTAACGAACCAACTAAAAAAAACGGGAGGAGTTCATTATGATTTTTTGACCCACTAACTTTGCAAAAAGAAAAAAAACTTCAATGCCATTCAAGATAGAACATGTGAACATACTATAGTCTGTAGCATCATCCATTTAGAATTTTCTTACGAGTGCAGCATACTAAGAAATCTCTTATAGTTGCTTGAAGCAGTTACAAGTGTAAAAAGAAATGATGCATTCGTTTCTTAATAATTTTATAATTCTATCAAAAGAATCCAATGTTTTCTTTAGTTCTTTTTTTCTATGAAATGAAAAGAAGCTAATCAAGCAGTGGGGAAGAAAAACTCCTATAAAGAGAGAAAGAGACCCTTGTCACGCACTCACAAATCGTAATGAACCAGTTCCACGAACCAGTTCCACGGGTTGAAGAGAGTTTGTAATCACTCAATGTTTTCCAAACGATCCACTTATGCTTCTAATCCATCGAGATAATGGATATAATCATTTTGGTTTTGAATCATGTATGGTTTTGGGTTTGAGGCCTTTGAATGGATCGTCAGTCTTCCACTTTATGAATTCTTCGCTCTAAATCTTCTAAGATTATTATCTTCTTTTCCCAATCAGATTGTTCTTCTATAGGTTTGAAAAAAGGGGTATATGAAGATGGATGTTGGAAAGGTAGTTTTGACCTATTAAATAAATTGTAACCAAATGAATTTAGATAGGCCATAGGAAATATATTTTTTTATGATTTTCACACAAACATAGAAGAATTTAATTAGAAAACAATGTATACCGTTCCCTCCCTGGCAACGACACAAAAATTTTGATTGCCAAAAAGAATGCAGAGAATATAAAAAGTGAATGTGATTGGTTCAACTCTGAATCTTTACAATTTAATCACTGTAGCAAGAGCCAAACGGGTCGAAACTCGGGAAGAGATGCGATGGAAGCTTTTCGGTAATATTGTCTTCTTATTATCTTCTCTATTAAAGAACTTAGAAAAAGAAGATAAATTATATATAGATAAAGAATTAAACTAAAAGAAAGGTTTACAGTTTACTTGTAACGCCCCGATCCCGCGGATACGGGGACGTCACTGCAACGTATATACGTAGGTCCGAACTACCCTCCCGTATATACGCTAAGCATCAGTACAGACAAGAATCAGAGTACGGAAGCAATGGTGCATTATACATTCCAACACAATATATACAATCACAGAGTTATCACCAGAAGTGATCCAATATTACAATAATATTATATCACTGATGCGCAAATGCGAGAGTACAAAAGGAATACATATGTGAATGGTACAAAAGGGAGCTCACATACAAGTATACAAGGAAAAGTACAAGAGAAAATAGGAAAAGGGCACTCACGAGTTTGCTAAGAGGAAACTCGAGAGGCATACAGGGGGCCTGGAAGGATGCGGCTCTGGACGGTCGGCTGGAGATCCACGCTACCGCTGCGCCACTCTGAGCAGTAACGGGAGAATCCACACGCTCCGGGCTCCATAACCTGGACATGAGAATCCAGGGAGTCAGTGAAACTCCCCAGGCGAGTAGGATGCAAAAGCCAGGTGGCGAGCCAAGGGTGAGTACAAGAGTCAAGTACAGAAGACAGGAGGGTTAGAACACAAATGAAGTATATATAAGAACGGGTATAACGTAACAATCGTAAAACAGGAAATCCGAAGTAAAACTGATCACAAGCAAAATTGATTGTATACGCTTAGGTTACGGTCCCATGAGACTAGTACATCGAAGGAATAATCCAACAAGAAAACCCTCATCTATATACCGTTATCTCATGCCACCGAATATCTAAGCGTATAGAATCAGAGTGCAAAGTAGTCATAATAAGAATACATAACAGATGTGACAAGAGTGCATACAGGTATCAAAACAGGAATCATAACAGTAATCATAACTGGGGTCACAGGAAACACCTATTATTATTATTACTCGTCTGACCCATATATCTCGGTATGTGACCTGGTGTACGGCCAACCCACATACATCCATATATAAGCAAGTCGAGGGTTGTTAACGGAAGTAGATGGAGAACTGACAGAGCTTCTTATAGTAGTTTCCATACACCTGGAACCGGCTTTGGAGGCCCAAAGTCCCCCTATTCAGTAATTCAGATTCACTACCGCCAGTACATATATATATATGTATATATATATATATACTTTTATTCCATCACTATAAGCAAGGTATCATTCCGGCATCCATCACTTCCTCCCATTCCCCATACAAGTTGTCCTTTTTATAGCTTATGAACATAATTATCAGATTTCGGGAATGAGCAATATCATAACAAGAATACATAACAGTGATCAGTACATAACAGTAATCAAGTACTACATTCCCTTTATCGTGATAATTATAAGAATCGGTGTATCATGCTTGGTGTCAAGAGATAGCATGATAAATGGTGATGTATATCAAGTAACATGCATAACAATGGATTGATAATAAGTCTGGGTAAGTCATGACATAACAAGATGGTCTTGCCAGATAGTAGTAGGTCAGGTGGTCAGATGATGACACATCAACAGTCAGGTGATATACATGTGTTAAAAGGAAGCATGTAACTGACAGGTCTGAAATATGGCAAATGGTAACATGGAAGTAACTCAATGTCCAACGATCACGAAGGGTCGGCCACGCATGGTATATGATATAAAGAAGTAAGCATATCAATAGCATGGCACAAGTACAAGATGAAGCTACCATAATATAAGCAATTGTAATGCAATACATGAATATGGAAATAAGAAGCGAAATACTTATCGTCCCGACGAAACGGGAAACTCAATAGAGAAGAGCGAGACTACTCGCATACAAGCAAGTAGCGAGTGAGAATACTCGCCTAAACTCCAAAACACCGAAAGAGCCGTAATCCACGGAAGCTGGGATGCGCCACAAAACCTGATATAAATATGTAGAGAGAAGAGGAGAGAGAAAAAGAGAAGGTAAGATGATGTTTGTCAAATGACAAGTCAAGTAAGACATATCAAGTAACGAGTCATGAAGTACAAGTCATGAAGTACATGAACCAGGTATAAGATCCAAAGTTAAGAAGATAAGCAACTATAACAGACAGCCAATAATTAGTCGACTGGGTGGACAGGGTAGTCGACTAATAGAGGGGTTAGTCGACTAGGAAGATGGGGTAGTCGACTAATACTGTGATCCAGAGAGTTGGATTTCTGTTTCATGAAAAGGTTAGTCGACTAGGGTCATATGGGTAGTCGACTAACAGACATGACAAGTCGACTAACAGTTATGTTAAGTCGACTAAATCTGAGATACAGAGAGTTAAGGTTTCTGGTTCAGGAGAGGTAGTCGACTAGGGTCAAGGGTGTAGTCGACTAAGGGCCTCTAGTCGACTAGGAACTAAGGTAAGTCGACTAATATGTGTTCCTAGAATTGTGTTTCACAGGACAGAATAAGTTAGTCGACTAATGTCTAGGTCTAGTCGACTAATCGTGGGAAAACAGCAAACAGAACAGATTTCTAGGGTTGGGTTTGATGGCTAAATAACAAGAATTGAAGACACAAATCAACAAGAATATGCAAACATAAGTAGACTAAGAGTTGTACAAGTCTTGGTGAGGGAAATACTTACCAAAAGGAGTGGTGGTGGTTGATGATGAAGAAGAAGAGGAAAGGTAGAGATGGTGATGATCCTTGAGGAAGAAGGAGATGGAGGAGTTGTTGTTGTTGGTGTTGGGGGAGGTGGAGCTTGGCGGAGTTGGGAGGGATCCTCGCCGGCGACGAGATGGCTGGCCGGCGGTGAGGGTCGGCTGGCTCTCTGGAGAAGAGGAAGAAGAAGAAAGAAATGAGAAGAGAAAAGAAAGAAAAAGGAAAAGAAATGTAAGGGAAAGTTTATATAGGTTTTAGATTTTATGAAGGAGATGCAAATAATGAAAAGAGAGGGGGTTTTGTGTAAATAGGGGGAGGGTGAGGTGTCCCTCACTTGGCCACTGGCCGGCCGTCCATGGAAGAGAGAGAGATGCATTCAATGGGGGTAGGTGGGAGTTGGTGGAAGAAGAAAAAGGAATTTGGAATTATTGGAATTTTGGAAAATGGAATTCTTGTGGATTGTGAAGGAAGGAAAGAAATGAAGGAAAAGGAAAAAGGAAAAGAAATTGGAATAAGGAAAGATATTCCCTTGGAAGTAAAAGTGGAAATAATGGAAGTGGCGGATTCCCGGAACTGAGTCGTGGATGCTGAAATCTTTCGGGAAAAACCGGAATCGTCCGAAATTCAAATATCTCGGAACGACCCGAAATAATTATCAAAAATCAAGAATATTATATTAAGTATCATAGTGAAATCCGTTTTAAGAAATACTTTATAGTTTAAAACTAAAAATCCCGGAATCAGTTATCTACCGACTCCGATGGAATTTTCATAAAATCATAAATCCTCAGAAAAAGAATGTAGGTAGAAATATGATTCTAAGGAATAATGCCTAAAAGACCTTCTAGAAAATCCTAGCTGATTGTGAAATAAAAATCCGGGAATCGGTCAACGGAACTGGCCGACACCGGTTTGAAGATATTTAATTAAATTCAGGAAAATTCCAGAAAATCATATAAAATATATAATATTGGAAAATGATATTTAAAACTAAAATCGGTCAATTCTAATTATCAGAATGTCTAAATCGAGTAATACTCTAGGATCGGGCCTTCGGTTCAGACCAGGGCTGACTCCAAGACCGATCCAAATCCAAGACAAAACAATCATATAAGGAATTCATAATACAAAAATAAATACAAGAAACAAATTGAAAAATACGATCGAAAATTTGAATGCGCAACTAAGTACGTATTCTGGGAACGGGGTATTACAATCCATCCACCTTACAAAAATTGCGTCCTCGCAATTTCGATAAGGGGTAAAATTGAATACAAAGGGGAAAAGGTGGAATTTATACCGATTAAGATATGAAGCACTAGAGGTAGGGCTCTCAAGTCGACTGAACATTAATCATCTCCACACTTTCGGCTATATAAATCTTCGAATAATGCTGAATAATACTGCTGATGTCGTGGCTGTGCAATAAATGAGCCAGAATACCGAAGATAAAGAAAACCCTGATAGTCCTGAGCATAATAAAGAAGGCCGATAATTACGAATCCCGAATACCAGGTATCAATCACTCTGAACGATATAGTAGAGAATGTAGAATATCGTAGAGAATTCCGACTGCTGTCTTCTGAAAGATAGCCAGATCAAGATCGATCTGGAGAATACCAAGCTTCATAGAGTTGGCCGAAGAGATCACATAATAGCTTCATTCAGAACCAGCCACTACCTCTTAGTCTAGTCATATTTAAGTTGGCATAAAGGCTTCATAAAACCAAAACATGGAAGGGATATGGAAAGGATTCAGGAATCAAAGGAAAGATAGTCAAGAAATAGATAACCCTGCACTTGTAGTTGGAATGTATAACCAAGACTCATTGTAACGCCCCGATCCCAATGATACGGGGACGTCACTGCAACGTATATACGTAGGTCAGATGGTGCCCCCACGTATATACGCTAAGCATTAAGTACAACGAGTATCAGAGCACAACACACAGCGTGGTATATTCATATGCCAACATACAAAAGATAAATACAAAGTTATACCAGTTATGATAAGCAACATCACTACACAAGTGTCCTTTATCACAACCCAAGTCCAAAATGACAAAATACGATCAAAAATACAAAAATGCTCACGTGAGGATGGGGATCCCGTGAACCAAAAGGAAGAGTCGGCACTATGGGACTAGAGCTGGTCAGTCTGCTCAGAAAAGTAAGCCCGGTCCTCTGTGGAAGGCTCCACTTCGTTCCAAGCCTCGGAATCTGAATATGCAAATCCAAAGGGTCAAGACATAATACAAGAAAAAAAAATAGCCAAGTGACAAGAATCATGAATAGAGATAAGAAGTAATACTAAGTACAATGCGTGACAAGAGACGTAAACTAAATACGATAAAGACATATGCAATAATTCTACAATGGACGTCTTATTATTATTACTTGTCTTACTGTGATATCTAGCTATGTGACCCAGCGTCCCAGAGCACATAGATCCATATCATAGTAAAGCAAGATGTTATTGGAAACAGCGGTTGTATCGACGAACTATGTTTACAGTGGGTCCCGTGCATGCCCGGGACCACGGCCCAGTATTGTTCCGTTGCTTGAAGACGGAACCTGCCGCTAGGCTAACAGGAAAGTCATGACAGTAAACAGGAAAGGGAGGAAGCACTCCCCTCGGTCCCCTGGAGTACCGCAGGTAGGACCGGAAACATGGTGCACATCCTAATACCACTGTAAACACGAACACGTATCGATATCCGCATATTTCCCCCTGTCCCCCATGTAAGTTGGTGTATTTTAATAAAAGTCGGGTACATCATGCTTGGTGTTTTAGGGATAGCATGAAGGGTTGGTGGTACTTCACATTTTAACGTGTTATGGAATAACAATATGTAACAACATGTCATGAGGCATAATACAGTAAAGTCCATCAGGTAACAAGTCATGTAGTACAGGTATGAAGCATAAACAAGACTAATGTAATATACATGCATCAGGGAAAAATCAGAAAGTCAAAAGAAAAGGAGTCAGAAATCTGTCCCAGAAAATAGGCTGCCGGTCGACCTCCGGTCGACTGCCGGTCGACTGGTGATATAACTGGCGGTCGAGTCCCGGTCGACTGCCGGTCGACCGTACCGAGTGCGTGAGCTCCAGATTTTGGCCGGTCGACTGCCGGTCGACTGGTCCACCCTAATTTCCTAAGCCGGTCGAGTCTGCGGTCGACTGCCGGTCGACCGCCAGCTCAAATCCGTGCACATTGTGCACATCGGTAGAGTGATCGGTCGACTGCCGGTCGACCGATCCTCTGAAATAGGCTGCTGTTAAGGCAGAAAATCTGATTTTCACATGGGTTGTTTCTAACAGTTTAAAGGTGGGATTTATGGCATTATAGGACCTGATCTACTACTACAAGTGCACTAAAACAGAGAATAGCCATGGTGATTAATATGTTCACATGGGAGAGTTGGATTTGCGTGTTAATGACCTAAAAATAGGATTTTTAGGTTATAATAGTACTAGGATCTCTACCCTAAGTATGTGGAATATTAGCTAGGTCTTGGTGAGTAAGAACTCACCTGGATGGGTCAGATCTGAAGCTTGATCCAATGGAGGAAGAGGTTGGCTTCAATCCACAAGTTGTTGATGAAGCTAGGGTTGAAGAATTCCCCCTTGGTGTTGCCTTGAATGAAGCCTTGGTTGATTCTCTAGAGATCTTGAGGTGGGGTGGAGAGATTGGGGTGATCTCTTGAAGCTAGGGTTCTTGCTAGAGGAAGAAGGAGATCTTGAGAGTTCTTCTCTTTGAGAAGAAATGAGGAAGAAAAGGGCAATGTTGCAAATGATAAGTTTATATAGGTTTGGGATTTTTGTAAAGGGAGTGGAAATTGGATGGAGGTGAGGGGCTTTCTTGCAAAAATGTGGGTGAGGTGTCCCCTCACTTGGACACATGGCCGGCTGAGGGAAGGAGAGAGAGTTAGTGGGGTTAGGTAGGAGGGTGAGTGGGAAATGAGGTGGAAATGAAGTGGAAAAGGAATTTTGTAATTTTTTGGAAAAATGCCCGAAATTCAAGTATTTCGGAATGGTCTGGAATTTTATCAAAAATCAAGAAAAATATTTGAAGACCAATGGTGAAATTCGTTTGAAGAAATACTGTATAGATTTTTAATTAAAAATCCCGGAATCAGTTATTTACCGACTCCGAAAGGATTTTCATAAATTTATAAAAATCTCAGAAAAAGAGTATAAGCAGGAAATATGATTCTAAGCAATAAAGTCTAAAGGACTTTCTAAAAATTCCTAACAGTTTGGAAGATAAAATTCGGAAATCGGTCAGCGATACTGGCCGACACCGGTTTTGAAGAAATTCCTTTTAATTCCAAAAAATTCCAGAAAATCACATAAAATCTAAAATATTAGAAAATGATATTTGAAATTAAAATCGGTCAAATACGGAAGGTAAAACGGAAGATACGATCGAAAGACGGAATACGTAGCTAAGTACGTATTTCGGAAGAGGGGTATTACAATCTACCCACCTTACAAAAATTTCGTCCTCGAAATTTCATAAGGTGAAAGATAACAGGAAAAGCAACAGATAGATATGGATACAAGGAAAGATAACGGTAAAGAAGAGTAGAAGAAAAGAGTCTTACCCAATCAAGATGTGAAAAGTTGAGGATAACGATCCCGGATAACGTCCTCACGCTCCCAAGTGGCCTCTCCTGGCGCATGCCTGTTCCATGACACCAATACCAATAGAATAGCTCTGTTCTTCAGTGTCTTGACACTCCTATCCAGAATGGCCAACGCCTGCTCTTGGTATGATAAATCAGGTTGTAGTTCCAGCTCGGAATGATCCAGAATATGGCTGTCATCCCTGACATACTTCCTCAACTGGGACACGTGGAAGACATTATGCACCCCGTCCAAAGATGGCGGTAATGCCAATCTATAGGACACATCTCCCACGCGATCTAGGATCTCGAATGGGCCAATATATCTCGGACTCAGCTTCCCACGTGTACCGAACCGGATCACTCCTCTGGTAGGTGATATCCTCAAGAATACATGATCTCCAACCTGGAACTCCAATGGCCTTCTCCGAGTGTCTGCCCAACTCTTCTGCCTACTC
Source organism: Agave tequilana (assembly GCA_038442645.1). Taxonomy (NCBI): domain Eukaryota; kingdom Viridiplantae; phylum Streptophyta; class Magnoliopsida; order Asparagales; family Asparagaceae; genus Agave; species Agave tequilana. The sequence continues at coordinate 10,433 of JAVJIF010011224.1, read as the reverse complement.
TGAGCAGCCCTGAGATGATTTCTGATAACCCTGACTTTCTCTGTAGTCTGCATCAGAATCTCTGGTCCCAAAAGGCTCCTCTCACCGACTTCATCCCAACAAATCGGTGATCGGCACTTCCTACCATACAATGCCTCAAAAGGTGCCATCTTAATACTTGCCTGGTAGCTGTTGTTATATGAAAACTCAGCCAAGTGAAGATGGTCTTCCCAAGATCCCCCAAGTCAATCATGCAAGCCCTCAACATATCTTCAAGGATCTGGATAGTCCTCTCAGATTGTCCGTCTGTCTGAGGATGATAAGAAGTACTGAATTTCAGACGAGTTCCCAGACTTTCTTGGAGACTCTCCCAGAAATGAGACCTGAATCTGGTGTCTCTATCTGACACAATACTAACTGGAACTCCATGCAGACGAACCACCTCCTTCATATACTTATCTGCCAGAACCTCTGTCGACTGGCCTACCCTGAATGGTATGAAGTGAGCTGACTTGGTAAGGCGATCAACTATCACCCACACCGCATTATTACCCCTGGGACTCCGAGGTAACGCCGTCACAAAATCCATGGTGATATGCTCCCACTTCCATTCGGGTATCGGCAAAGGTTGAAGAAGTCCAGCTGGTCTCTGATGCTCGATCTTTATCTGCTGGCAAACCAAGCACTTGGCAACAAACTGGGCTATCTCCCTCTTCATAGCATTCCACCAAAAGTGCTTCTTCAGATCCTGGTACATCTTGTTCCCTCCTGGATGTATAGAATAAGCTGAACTGTGAGCTTCCTCCAAAATCTTCTGTCTGACTTCTCCTCGGGGAACACAAAGTCTATCTCCAAAATACAATGCACCATCTGGGTGAATGCAGATATCCGACCTCAATCCAGCCTCCACCTGAGCTCTGAATGTCAGCAATCTGGGGTCCTCTTCTGAGCTCCCTTGATCTCCTCTATCAATGATGACTGGATCTGTAAAGCCATGAACTGCCCGGCCTTATCACCTCCTTGCACTAACATCAAATCCAGTCTGATGACTCCTGAATCAACTCCCTCTGCTGCGTGAGGTGGACTAGCACTCTGTTCTCTGGCATCCTGCTCAGTGCATCAGGAACGGTATTGACTTGCCGGGATGATACTGCAAGTCAATATCGTAGTCCGCCATAAGCTCCAACCACCTCCTCTGCCTCATATTCAACTCCTTCTGTGAGAAAATATACTTGAGGCTCTTGTGGTCTGTGTATATCAACACCTTGTCTCCCAGAAGGTAGTGTCTCCAGATCTTTAAAGCAAATATCACAGCTGCCAACTCCAAGTCATGAGTTGGGTAATTCCTCTCATGAGGCTTCAACTGCCTAGATGCATATGCTATAACATGATCATGTTGCATAAGCACACACCCCAGGCCTTTACCTGATGCATCACAGAAAATGACCATCCCTCCTCTTCCTGAAGGAGTCCTCAAGATTGGAGCTGTGATAAGCCTCTGCTTCAACTGCTCAAATGCTGCATCACAATCTTCTGTCCATAAGTATCTCTCCCCTTTTCTGGTGAGCCTGGTCAACGGAGCTGCAAGTCTAGAGAAATCCTGGACAAAGCGCCTGTAATATCCGGCTAGTCCAAGAAAGCTCTTTATCTCGGTCACCGTCTTCGGAACTGGCCAATTCTGCACTGCCTGGACTTTACTAGGATCAACTGAAATTCCTTCTGCTGAAACTATGTGTCCAAGGAAAGCTATGCTGTCCAACCAGAATTCACACTTGCTCCTTTTGGCATGAAGCTGCTCCTGCTGAAGAGTCTGCAACACAATCCTCAAGTGCTCTGCATGCTCCTTATAACTCTTCGAATAGATCAGGATGTCATCTATAAACACCACTACAAACTGATCCAGGTAAGGAGAGAACACTCGGTTCATCAAGTCCATGAAGACTGCAGGGGCATTTGTGACTCCGAAAGGCATAACCAGAAACTCATAGTGGCCATATCGGGTCCTGAAGGCCGTCTTCGGAACATCCTCCTTCTTCACCCTCAGCTGATGGTAACCCGACTGCAAATCTAACTTAGAAAATACACGGGCTCCATGAAGCTGATCAAACAAGTCATCAATCCGGGGCAAGGGATACTTGTTCTTGATGGTGACCTTGTTCAACTCCCTATAATCAATACAAAGCCTCTTACCACCATCCTTCTTATTCGCCAAGAGCACTGGAGCTCCCATGGTGAAGTGCTTGGCCGAATCAATCCCTTGTCCGAATACTCCTGCAGCTGCTTCTTCAGGATCTCCAACTCCGTCAGTGCCATCCTGTATGGAGCCTTAGATATAGGAGCTGTCCCTGGAATTGTATCAATGGAGAACTCCACTATCCTCTCCGGTGGAAGTCCTGAAATCTCAGCAAAGGCTTCTGGAAATTCATCCCACACTGGCACTCCCTTCTGAACCTCCGAAGTGGTCATCTGAATCTTCTTCTTAGCAGGCTTCACCTCTCCGCTAAACTGGAACTCCGGCTGACGCGGGATTCTGAAATTGATCTTCCTTCCTCTACAGTCAATCACCGCATAGTACTGACTGAGCCAGGTCATGCCTAAGATTACGTCGTACCCTTTGGTGTCTAGTACGAGCATATCTATGGCCAAGATCTTCCCACAAAGTTCCACTGGACAGCCAGCACAAACTCTAGAAGATATAACTACCCCATTCCCGGTACTTATCTCCCACTTGTGGTCTAAAGTCTTAACAGGTATGGAATGAACAGCCACAAAATGGTCGGAGATATAACAGTGGGATGCACCCGAATCGAAGAGTGCGAGAACAGGTATGAATGAATTCTGATGTTACCTGTAATCACCTCCTCTGAAGCCTCAGCCTCCTCTGCTGTCAGGTTGTAGGCCTGACCTCTGCCACGCCCTGCTGCTGTCCGGGCTCCTCTCTGCACTGGGCGAACAACATGCGGTGGAGGAAGGGGAAGAGCTCTCCTCACCACTGGTCCCTGGTGCCTCTGCCCAACTGGCCCTGGTAGTACCCTCTGTACATTCTGCCCTTGAGGTGCCGGCAAGGTTTGATTAGCAAACCCTATCCTCCTATGCGGACAGGTCTCCACGGCATGGTCTCGTGCTCCACACACCAAACACCATCCGTTTGCCCTCCGGCAATTCTGCTGGGAGTGTCCTGGCTTCTGGCAGAAATTGCAGATAAGACCTGGTCGAGCCACCTGGTAAGGAACTGCCCTGAATGGTTGCCTGGCCTGGACCTTCGCTGCTCTGGATGGTCCTCCTCTGCCCACCGGCACAAACGGCCTCTTCATGGCCTGGTTCTCTAGCTTCTTCTGAAACCCACGCTCCACCTCTCGAGCGATGGTGAGAACCTCAGCATAGGTCTTCAGCTGCTGGGGCATCAGAAACATCTGGATCTCCATCTGTAAACCCTGCTGAAACCTGCTTGCCCTCTTCTCTTCATCCGACACCATGTAAGGGGCAAAGCGACTCAGCCTGAGGAATTCTGCAGCATACTCATCCACGGATCTGTTCCCCTGTTGAAGCCTGATGAACTGCTCCTCCATGTCCTTCTGAGCAGTGGCGGGAAAGAACCTGCTATAAAAGCTCTTGGAGAATGTATCCCAAGAGATAGGCTCCTTCAAGCGAGCCTCCTCTGCAAGCCACCAAGTCCTGGCTATGTCCTTCAGCTGGATCTTTGCAACCTCCACTTGGTTCTCTTTAGGCACCCTGGCGGCGTTCAGCAGATCGGTGGTGTCTGTTAACCACTGTTCAGCCTCTAATGGTCTCTCGACTCCCGTGAAGACGGCCGGTTGCAGCCGCCGGAAGTCTGACACGTTCCCAGGCCTTTGCTCCTTCGGAGCTGCCAACTCCTGCCTGAGGAGCTCAGTCTGCTGCTGCTGATTCTCCATCTGCTGTTGCTGGTTTCCCAGCATAGTCTGAATGATCCTCAGGACATCAGCACCCTCTCCTCCTACGGGTCCATTCGGTACTTGCCCGACATTGTTGCGACCCGAACGTCTCTCCATACCGGAAGGGATAAGATCTGGAATTGGAAACAAGGAAAAGAGTTTAGGATACGAAGGAATTGATCAACGAAGGAATCAAGAGGGACTATATAACTTTGTACATTGTAGTTGGCATTAGCAAATCACTAGAATTTGCCACTTGGTTGTACTTTTAGGTTTGAGAGCCTAGGCTCTGATACCAACCTGTAACGCCCCGATCCCAATGATACGGGGACGTCACTGCAACGCATATACGTAGGTCAGATGGTGCCCCCACGTATATACGCTAAGCATTAAGTACAACGAGTATCAGAGCACAACACACAGCGTGGTATATTCATATGCCAACATACAAAAGATAAATACAAAGTTATACCAGTTATGATAAGCAACATCACTACACAAGTGTCCTTTATCACAACCCAAGTCCAAAATGACAAAATACAATCAAAAATACAAAAATGCTCACGTGAGGATGGGGATCCCGTGAACCAAAAAGGAAGAGTCGGCACTATGGGACTAGAGCTGGTCAGCCTGCTCAGAAAAGTAAGCCGGTCCTCTGTGGAAGGCTCCACTTCGTTCCAAGCCTCGGAATCTGAATATGCAAATCCAAAGGGTCAAGACATAATACAAGAAATAAAAATAGCCAAGTGACAAGAATCATGAATAGAGATAAGAAGTAATACTAAGTACAATGCGTGACAAGAGACGTAAACTAAATACGATAAAGACATATGCAATAATTCTACAATGGACGTCTTATTATTATTACTTGTCTTACTGTGATATCTAGCTATGTGACCCAGCGTCCCAGAGCACATAGATCCATATCATAGTAAAGCAAGATTGTTATTGGAAACAGCGGTTGTATCGACGAACTATGTTTACAGTGGGTCCCGTGCATGCCCGGGACCACGGCCCAGTATTGTTCCGTTGCTTGAAGACGGAACCTGCCGCTAGGCTAACAGGAAAGTCATGACAGTAAACAGGAAAGGGAGGAAGCACTCCCCTCGGTCCCCTGGAGTACCGCAGGTAAGACCGGAAACATGGTGCACATCCTAATACCACTATAAACACGAACACGTATCGATATCCGCATATTTCCCCCTGTCCCCCATGTAAGTTGGTGTATTTTAATAAAAGTCGGGTACATCATGCTTGGTGTTTTAGGGATAGCATGAAGGGTTGGTGGTACTTCACATTTTAACGTGTTATGGAATAACAATATGTAACAACATGTCATGAGGCATAATACAGTAAAGTCCATCAGGTAACAAGTCATGTAGTACAGGTATGAAGCATAAACAAGACTAATGTAATATACATGCATCAGGGAAAAATCAGAAAGTCAAAAGAAAAGGAGTCAGAAATCTGTCCCAGAAAATAGGCTGCCGGTCGACCTCCGGTCGACTGCCGGTCGACTGGTGATATAACTGGCGGTCGAGTCCCGGTCGACTGCCGGTCGACCGTACCGAGTGCGTGAGCTCCAGATTTTGGCCGGTCGACTGCCGGTCGACTGGTCCACCCTAATTTCCTAAGCCGGTCGAGTCTGCGGTCGACTGCCGGTCGACCGCCAGCTCAAATCCGTGCACATTGTGCACATCGGTAGAGTGATCGGTCGACTGCCGGTCGACCGATCCTCTGAAATAGGCTGCTGTTAAGGCAGAAAATCTGATTTTCACATGGGTTGTTTCTAACAGTTTAAAGGTGGGATTTTTATGGCATTATAGGACCTGATCTACTACTACAAGTGCACTAAAACAGAGAATAGCCATGGTGATTAATATGTTCACATGGGAGAGTTGGATTTGCGTGTTAATGACCTAAAAATAGGATTTTTAGGTTATAATAGTACTAGGATCTCTACCCTAAGTATGTGGAATATTAGCTAGGTCTTGGTGAGTAAGAACTCACCTGGATGGGTCAGATCTGAAGCTTGATCCAATGGAGGAAGAGGTTGGCTTCAATCCACAAGTTGTTGATGAAGCTAGGGTTGAAGAATTCCCCCTTGGTGTTGCCTTGAATGAAGCCTTGGTGATTCTCTAGAGATCTTGAGGTGGGGTGGAGAGATGGGGTGATCTCTTGAAGCTAGGGTTCTTGCTAGAGGAAGAAGGATCTTGAGAGTTCTTCTCTTTGAGAAGAAATGAGGAAGAAAAGGGCAATGTTGCAAATGATAAGTTTATATAGGTTTGGGATTTTTGTAAAGGGAGTGGAAATTGGATGGAGGTGAGGGGCTTTCTTGCAAAAATGTGGGTGAGGTGTCCCCTCACTTGGACACATGGCCGGCTGAGGGAAGGAGAGAGAGTTAGTGGGGTTAGGTAGGAGGGTGAGTGGGAGATGAGGTGGAAATGAAGTGGAAAAGGAATTTTGTAATTTTTTTGGAAAAATGCCCGAAATTCAAGTATTTCGGAATGGTCTGGAAATTTTATCAAAAATCAAGAAAAATATTTGAAGACCAATGGTGAAATTCGTTTGAAGAAATACTGTATAGATTTTTAATTAAAAATCCCGGAATCAGTTATTTACCGACTCCGAAAGGATTTTCATAAATTTATAAAATCTCAGAAAAAGAGTATAAGCAGGAAATATGATTCTAAGCAATAAAGTCTAAAGGACTTTCTAAAAATTCCTAACAGTTTGGAAGATAAAAATTTGGAAATCGGTCAGCGATACTGGCCGACACCGGTTTTGAAGAAATTCCTTTTAATTCCAGAAAATTCCAGAAAATCACATAAAATCTAAAATATTAGAAAATGATATTTGAAATTAAAATCGGTCAAATACGGAAGGTAAAACGGAAGATACGATCGAAAGACGGAATACGTAGCTAAGTACGTATTTCGGAAGAGGGGTATTACACTCATGTATTCCAGTTGCAAATTTCATTACCATTAATTTGCCCTCTGGACGTACTGAGGAAGTTAGAGCCTAAGCTCTGATACCATCCTGTAACGCCGATCCCGCGGATACGGGGACGTCACTGCAACGTATATACGTAGGTCCGAACTACCCTCCCGTATATACGCTAAGCATCAGTACAGACAAGAATCAGAGTACGAAGCAATGGTGCATTATACATTTCAAACACATATATATACAATCACAGAGTTATCACCAGAAGTGATCCAATATTACAATAATATTATATCACTGATGCGCAAATGCGAGAGTACAAAAGGAATACATATGTGAATGGTACAAAAGGGAGCTCACATACAAGTATACAAGGAAAAGTACAAGAGAAAAATAGGAAAAGGGCACTCACGAGTTTGCTAAGAGGAAACTCGAGAGGCATACAGGGGCCCTGAAGGATGCGGCTCTGGACGGTCGGCTGGAGATCCACGCTACCGCTGCGCCACTCTGAGCAGTAACGGGGAGAATCCACACGCTCCGGGCTCCATAACCTGGACATGAGAATCCAGGGAGTCAGTGAAACTCCCAGGCGAGTAGGATGCAAAAAGCCAGGTGGCGAGCCAAGGGTGAGTACAAGAGTCAAGTACAGAAGACAGGAGGGTTAGAACACAAATGAAGTATATATAAGAAGGGTATAACGTAACAATCGTAAAACAGGAAATCCGAAGTAAAACTGATCACAAGCAAAATTGATTGTATACGCTTAGGTTACGGTCCCATGAGCCTAGTACATCGAAGGAATAATCCAAACAAGGAAACCCTCATCTATATACGTTATCTCATGCCACCGAATATCTAAGCGTATAGAATCAGAGTTGCAAAGTAGTCATAATAAGAATACATAACAGATGTGACAAGAGTGCATAACAGGTATCAAAACAGGAATCATAACAGTAATCATAACTGGGGTCACAGGAAACACCTATTATATTATTACTCGTCTGACCCATATATCTCGGTATGTGACCTGGTGTACGGCCAACCCACATACATCCATATATAAGCAAGTCGAGGGTTGTTAACGGAAGTAGATGGAGAACTGACAGAGCTTCTTATAGTAGTTTCCATACACCTGGAACCGGCTTGGAGGCCCAAAGTCCCCCTATTCAGTAATTCAGATTCACTACCGCCAGTACAATATATATATATGTATATATATATACTTTTATTCCATCACTATAAGCAAGGTATCATTCCGGCATCCATCACTTCCTCCCATTCCCCATACAAGTTGTCCTTTTATAGCTTATGAACATAATTATCAGATTTCGGGAATGAGCAATATCATAACAAGAATACATAACAGTGATCAGTACATAACAGTAATCAAGTACTACATTCCCTTATCGTGATAATTATAAGAATCGGTGTATCATGCTTGGTGTCAAGAGATAGCATGATAAATGGTGATGTATATCAAGTAACATGCATAACAATGGATTGATAATAAGTCTGGGTAAGTCATGACATAACAAGATGGTCTTGCCAGATAGTAGTAGGTCAGGTGGTCAGATGATGACACATCAACAGTCAGGTGATATACATGTGTTAAAGGAAGCATGTAACTGACAGGTCTGAAATAATGGCAAATGGGTAACATGGAGTAACTCAAAGTCCAACGACCACGAAGGGTCGCCACGCATGGTATATGATAAAGAAGTAAGCATATCAATAGCATGGCACAAGTACAAGATGAAGCTACCATAATATAAGCAATTGTAATGCAAACATGAATATGGAAATAAGAAGCAAAATACTTATCGTCCCGACGAAACGGAAACTCAAATAGAGAAGAGCGAGACTACTCGCATACAAGCAAGTAGCGAGTGAGAATACTCGCCTAAACTCCAAAACACCGAAAGAGCCGTAATCCACGGAAGCTTGGGATGCGCCACAAAACCTGATATAAATATGTAGAGAGAAGAGGAGAGAGAAAAAGAGAAGGTAAGATGATGTTTGTCAAATGACAAGTCAAGTAAGACATATCAAGTAACGAGTCATGAAGTACAAGTCATGAAGTACATGAACCAGGTATAAGATCCAAAGTTAAGAAGATAAGCAACTATAACAGACAGCCAATAATTAGTCGACTGGGTGGACAGGGTAGTCGACTAATAGAGGGGTTAGTCGACTAGGAAGATGGGTAGTCGACTAATACTGTGATCCAGAGAGTTGGATTTCTGTTTCATGAAAAGGTTAGTCGACTAGGGTCATATGGGTAGTCGACTAACAGACATGACAAGTCGACTAACAGTTATTAAGTCGACTAAATCTGAGATACAGAGAGTTAAGGTTTCTGGTTCAGGAGAGGTTAGTCGACTAGGGTCAAGGTGTAGTCGACTAAGGGCCTCTAGTCGACTAGGAACTAAGGTAAGTCGACTAATACTGTGTTTCCTAGAATTGTGTTTCACAGGACAGAATAAGTTAGTCGACTAATGTCTAGGTCTAGTCGACTAATCGGGGAAAACAGCAAACAGAACAGATTTTCTAGGGTGGGTTTGATGGCTAAATAACAAGAATTGAAGACACAAATCAACAAGAATATGCAAACATAAGTAGACTAAGAGTTGTACAAGTCTTGGTGAGGGAAATTACTTACAAAAGGAGTGGTGGTGGTTGATGATGAAGAAGAAGAGGAAAGGTAGAGATAGAGATGGTGATGATTGAGGAAGAAGGAGATGGAGGAGTTGTTGTTGTTGGTGTTGGGGGAGGTGGAGCTTGGCCGGAGTTGGGAGGGATCCTCGCCGGCGACGAGATGGCTGGCCGGCGGTGAGGGTCGGCTGGCTCTCTTGGAGAAGAGGAAGAAGAAGAAAGAAATGAGAAGAGAAAAGAAAGAAAAGGAAAAGAAATGTAAGGGAAAGTTTTATATAGGTTTTAGATTTTATGAAGGAGATGCAAATAATGAAAAGAGAGGGGGTTTTGTGTAAATAGGGGGAGGGTGAGTGTCCCTCACTTGGCCACTGCCGGCCATGGAAGAGAGAGAGATGCATTCAATGGGGGTAGGTGGGAGTTGGGGAGAAGAAAAAGGAATTGGAATTATTGGAATTTTGGAAAATGGGAATTCTTGTGGATTGTGAAGGAAGGAAAGAAATGAAGAAAAGGAAAAAGGAAAAGAAATTGGAATAAGGAAAGATATTCCCTTGGAAGTAAAAGTGGAAATAATGGAAGTGGCGGATTCCCGGAACTGAGTCGTGGATGCTGAAATCTTTCGGGAAAATACGGAATCGTCCGAAATTCAAATATCTCGGAACGACCCGAAATAATTATCAAAAATCAAGAATATTATATTAAGTATCATAGTGAAATCCGTTTTAAGAAATACTTTATAGTTTTAAAACTAAAAATCCCGGAATCAGTTATCTACCGACTCCGATGGAATTTCATAAAATCATAAAATCCTCAGAAAAAGAATGTAGGTAGAAAATATGATTCTAAGGAATAATGCCTAAAGGACCTTCTAGAAATTCCTAGCTGATTGTGAATAAAATCCGGGAATCGGTCAACGGAACTGGCCGACACCGGTTTTGAAGA